>VWYH01001295.1:222087-295048 GCA_013399365.1 Pampusana beccarii
GGGTAATGGGTTCAAGCTGGAACACAAGAGGTTCCACTTAAATTTGAGAAGAAACTTCTTCTCAGTGAGGGTGACGGAACACTGGAACAGGCTGCCCAGGGAGGTTGTGGAGTCTCCTTCTCTGGAGACATTCAAAACTCGCCTGGATGCCTTCTTGTGTAACCTCATCTAGGTGTCCTGCTTTGGCAGGGGGATTGGACTAGATGATCTTTTGAGGTCCCTTCCAATCTCTAACATTCTGTGATTCTGTGATTCTGTGATTATTATGAATACAGATTTGTCTCTAGGATCAAATCCAATATATTACGAAGCAACACCCATTCCTTTACCTATTTGCCTGTACTGTGGAAGATCAATTTCCTAATGTTTTTTCAGAGTACAGACTAGAATACTATAAGTCAGCCTGACCATTAAAAGCTTTTGCCACAGTTCACTGATATCTATTAGCTTCAAGAGGTTTTAGGTCAAAGACTGCTCTGTGTAGAACAGTTGTTAAACAGGTGCTGCCAAGTCTTGTCTATCTTTGGCATAACAATCAGCTTTTGCATAAGCCTGGAAGCTGCAAAGACTTGCAGGAACTCCTTGCATGTCATCTTCTTTACCAAGTTAGATTTTAAAGCTCACAGATCTCAAGAAAATCCTCTTATTTATGATATCACAATAAAATAATTATACATCTCCAACTTCGCAGCTAGTTAGAAGGCAAAAATATCCAAATTGTACACTTTGTGATGCCATCAGGGAATGTTACTCGATGAAGTCCACTAGGACTGTCAGAATTTGCATCTAAAGAAGTCATAACAAATGCAGTGGTCACACTTCCTTCATTATGGTATAGTTCTCTTGCATCTACCATATAACAGCAGGTGATAAAGCTCTTTGTTTCACTAGTCTATTCTGGAATCACAGGTAAAAGCTTCTGGGTTTTGGTAAATACTGGTCATTACACTGCCTTATACAAGAAATATAAGATTTGACTTCTTGCAATGAGTCCATCCATGCTATTAGAATAATTCTGGTTTACACTTCACCTGCTGCTTGTCTCTCTGCTGTCTTTTCTATCTACTTTTGCTTTTTGTTTCTGTCCCAGAAACATAGAGTTGCTTAGCCACAGTGCTGCTCTTCAGCCACTATGCTGCTCAAAAAAAAGAAGGTGAAACTGCTGAAAGATTGCTCACATATATTTTTCTCTCAAGCACGCATGCGCTCTTGCAGTAAAACAATATTTAGAACAGGGAACTCTACCATGCTACTTTTACCTGGGAACATTTTCTGTAACAGAATTAAGTATACATTGAAATATTTGAGACATGTTCTGAAAGAGTGATTTCAAGTGTCTTTTTTGATAATACTACTAGTAATAATAATGAATATATGTTCTATATGTATACATATCTATAAACTATATTTTTGGGGCAGCCTCTCCACCAACTGAGCTGGAGGTAGGATGATCAACATTAATGCTTTTAGTTATCTTTTGTTTTCTAACTTACAGAATTTTTTTTTTCTGGTAGGTAGTACATTTTCCTCACCAAAAATAAGTTTAATACAAACCCTTTCTCTGCACAGATAAACCTTTTCAAGTTAGATCTACAAAGTAGGAACTTCGTGATGTAATAAATATTCTAATTATTCTTGTATGTACCCTCCAGGGGTCAGATCTAGGGAGAGAGCCCAATGGGACTGCATGCTGAAAAAGAAGAAAAAAGCCTTTAATTACTCTTCTGCATATCATTTATGGGTCAGTGGTAAAGAAAGGTGCCTAGGGAATCTATTCTCCTTATAGTCATGCTCATGTTTATTAGGTGAAATGTTATGCTAGCTTTAAACTAAACTTTTTAATCTAATCTTTTTAATTAATGCAGTTGTAATACTTACACTTGAAACTTCTGACAATTCTGCAGATCTTAAGGCCATATCTGTGGCCATTTGTGAGCAAATTTAAATGAACTTGTCTAACTCTATAGTTTATGTTAATAGGCTTATAAGTCTTGATTACATCCAGCATACCTAGTCAGACACTCTAGGCACTTTGAATTCTCTGCAAAACATTTGATGCTGCAGTTCATTTCCTCGATCAGATTAGTAATGCTGTACTTACTAGACTTTTTTTTTTCTGTGTTACCTAGCCCAGCATAGACCAAGTGAATATGACACAATTGCAAGTGGAAATGGTATTCAATGGCTTTCTATATGCTTATGTTGCTAGTATGATATGAGAATGAATATTTTTAGATTGCACTGTTGTGGTCTTGTGCTGAGGAAAAGTGACAGAACTTTCCCTAGTTATCCTTGCACAAAACTTCCAAATATGACTTAAGATATCTTCTGGAAAAAAATAATAAAGGGAAATATTGTTTCCAAAGGGAAACAATAAAAAATGAAAAATCAATTTCTTTCCTTCATAGCTTGCCTCAGGCATAAATTTACTTAGAGGTTAGAGGGTTCCCATTAACCCTAGTCTGATCTGTGCAGCCTCAGTTTTGAATACCTAGAGGCTTTACAGCATTCACAGGAGGCTCCTGTGCCTCCGCTTTCTTTCAATAGCTAATTGCTCTTTTAATTCAAAGAAAACAACCATGTCATTACAGTTAATAACAGCACGCAAATTTAACTTCTGAACTTCTACAGTTCTCAGGACTTGCAGTGTTTTTGCCACTGCATGGACTTAATCCATCATAAGCATGATGAAGAAGGGAGATTCTATAGTAATGCAGGCAATTAGTTTCTGCAGACAGAATTACTAGTGTGCAGTTCTGCATTTATCTGATAAAGAATACTAAAGCCACAAAGCAGGTAAACGAATCATGATAGCTTTGTTCATGCTTTTAATTCAGTACTATACAAAAAAAGAATTTCTTCAAGTTTTAGAAACTGATATTTGTCAGGAAGAAAAATTTGTAATAGACCTGTTTTTTAAATAAAATGTATCAGTTCAGAATCAGTATCAGTTCCCTACTAAGGATTTCTTATGAGTGCAAGAAAATACAGACAATTGAACTGAATTGAGATACCAAAGGTTTTTCTACTTCGTTGTGGGCTGACGAGTTCCCTATGGATTGGTAGTCCTGTGTAGAACAGACGAAAGTGAAAATATGGGTGAAGATAAATGTTATTTAGGCATAATTTCTAGATGGAGTAGTAAGATTCCTGTGAACAGTTCTTAGACAAAATAGATAATAGTTATAAAGCAAAAATCATCCTTTCAAATAAAGAATGTGTATGCATATATCTTTGAAGATGGCTATTTTAAATGTTGGATCACGTGGCTGTCATTTGGTGATTGAAAACTGTTAAAGCTGAACATTCATTTTGTTTGACAGCTGGCATGAGCCAGCAGTGTGCTGAGGTGGCCAAGAAGGCCAACAGAGTCCTGGTTTGAATCAAGAACAATGTAGCCAGCAGGACTAGGGTGGTGATCGTCCCACTGTACTTGGCATCATTGAGGCTTCACTTTGAGTACTGTGTTCAGTTTTGGGCCCCTCAGTACAAGAAAGACATTGAGGTACTGGAGCAAGTTCAGAGAAGGGCAACAAAGCTGGTGAAGGGTCTAGAGAACAAGTCTTAGGAGGAGTGGCTGAGGGAACTGGGGCTGTTTAGCCTTGAGAAAACAAGGCTGAGGGGAGATCTTATTGCTGTCTCCAACTACCCGAAAGGAGGTTGTAGCATGGAGGGTGTTGGTCTCTTCTCCTGAGTATCAAGTGACAGGATGAGAGGAAATGGCCTCAAGTTGCCGCAGGGGACTTTTAGATTGGATATTAGGAAAAATTTCTTTACTGAAAGAGTTGTCAGTCACTGGAACAGGCTGCCCAGGGAAGTAGAGTCACCATTCCTGGAGGCATTTAAAGAATGTATAGATGAGGTTCTTAGGGACATGGTTTAGTGCCAGAGTTAGGTTAATGTTTGGACTCAATGACCTTGAGGATGTCTTCCAACCAAAATGATTCTATGATTTATGTGAATTTCTTTGTATCAGCAAGGGACTATGTTGACAAGAGTGTTTCGAAGACTGATAAATCAAGACAGTTTTAAACTTTAAAACTAAACTTTAAAACTAAACTTTATTAATTTAGTTCAATAACATCACCTATTATACTAACAATTCTTTCTTGTTACTAGTCACCACTACTATACCTAAAAAAATATTAGTGTTAAATATTTGTATTTTAAAATTAACCATTCGTATGCAGTACACAGAACTGATGCTGTACAGTGAGCACTGACAACTTTTGTTGGTAGTGGTTCTTAAGTCACTGAGGTCAAGGAGATCAGTCATGAGTTCTTTGAAGAAAGAAGTGGGAACAAAGGTGTCCTCTCTTTAATTTTGCTTGCCTCTGCCTGATGTTTTTTGTACTTGCCTTCCTCTCAAAAGTGGGCCGTTTGCTCCCAACATTCCTGGTCTTGTTTTTGTTTTTGTTTTTTTGTACTCATCAGTCTCATGTATTTGGCAGGGTGCCCTACGTGTTTGTTTTCCCTTATGCTTGCCTTGTCTTGCAGCTTTCTATTTCTTGGATTTCTCTTATACATAACTACATGGATCTTTGCACCTTCCATGGTCACGTTGCTCACATATTTACGCAAAACCTCTGTCTTGTGTCTGACCATGTTGTGGTGGTTTTGTTGTTGTTGTTTCTTCTTGGGGTTTTTTAGGGTTTTTTGTGAGTTTTTGTTGATTTTGGTTACATTATGTTAATATACGGTGTCTGAGAACAGAGACTTCTTAAGTAGTCTGATGAAGGCTAATTTTGCAGTGATGTTCATCAGGCCTGAGGAAAAACTCTCAAGTGACTGGGCTATGTAGTCATCTGAATGTTGGTATTCGCATCAGCTCATGTGTTTACGTTGGAGACAGATGGTAAAGTATTTTATTTCTTTCAGTTCCTGGCTGAAGGTGAATTGGCTGAAGATTGATGACAATAGAATTTGAATATATATTACAAGAATACTTGACACCAACTTCAGATAAATTATTTACTTTTAGCAATGCTGGCATTAAGAAGTTATTTCTGTGTGTAGACTGTAGTGGTAGTGAAAATGGTATTTCTTTCTCTAAAAGGTGTGATGTTCAGAAGTTCTTGTTCTGACCTGTATCTCCCTCATTTACAAAGACTATTCCATTTTACATGAAGATTGAAAGTAACTCAAGACTTATTTTTCTCTAGTTAATTCCAACTGTACCATGTTTATCTACTAACAACTATGTTAGCTTTCTCAATATTTTTAGTACCTATTCAGATGATAATTGCTGAACTCTCTGTGGTCCTGCAAGCCTTAAGATACAAGAAACTGAGTTTTTACTATTACTTGGTAATTATGTTTGTATTATGTCATTTGCTTGTTGTTCCTACTCTGTGATTGAGATGAATATATGTAGGTGAAATGAGTGTCAGTCCTGACAATGTTAAAACAAAAATTACAAAAAATCATTATTTGGCTTCAGATTGCTCAAAGATGGCTCCACTCGATTTATATAGAATTTTTTTTTTAAAGGTTCATCCTTTTATAAAGTTAAGCAAATGTATCTTCTGAGTTGAAATGATACATAAAAGATGTAGACTGTGCTGTTATTAACTGAAAATCATTAAGAACATGCTACATTTCTGATTGGCTAATTTGGAAGGTCTGTTGCAATGGTGGAGTATGACTTTTCAACTATGAAATACATTTTAAATTTTTTTTCAAAAGAAAAGAGTCTCAGAAGAATGATTTATGAATATATATTATCGCTCACACTTACAATATGCATAGAAGAATTTGATTCTATTAGAATATTGGAAAAATATTATTTTATTACAGATGTCAAAATTAGAATTTACACCTGCATTACTATGTAAATAATATATCATTATAATTTCTTACCTGCAATGTATTGATGATGACCGCTAATTTCTATAAACCCACGACAGTTCTAAATTTTGAACTTCTACTCTTTCTTTTATATTTTTATTATTATGGTTCAGCTATGGCAAAGTTGCTGCTAGGTGAGTATAGTAGATCTAAATTTACGATTTTAAATTTTACCTAGACAAATTGATGGAGAGTTTATTTTTAGTATTTATATATCTTAATGTGCAACAGAATTGTATGAATAGTTACCTGATATAAGTTTTCAGGATCTGAAAACTGATTAACATATTTCAAAATAAATTCCTATTTATGGAACATCTGTGCTAACAAAGCCATGATTCCTTAACTCCCTCAGCTCGTTATGAATCCAAATAATGTTCCCAGCTGTCACAGCCAGATATAAAATACACTGCTTGAGTAAAAAATTTCCAATTAACAATGCATTGGTGATTTATTTTTTTTCAAAAGTATGTATTTGATCATCTATAAATTACTGGACTTTTTCCAGCTTTGAAATATTTTTTAGTTATCAAAAAAAACCCTGATCATGTGATCTATGCAGACAAAAACCAAACTATATAGAGTAATGCACAGTTTTACTAATTCATGTCATCACAACATTCAGGACTGATGACTTCTTAAGTATTTTTGAGTGTTGTAAAAATTAGTGAAATAAATTAAATCTTAAGAATTCAGTTCAGCATTTGCTAGAACATGAAAAACAAAATGTGCAGTTCTTGAGACAAGAAAGGTGATTGAAGAACTTGTTAAAGTGGAATAATTATATATTTTTCTTTTACTGGTACTTTTGAGTTAGAAAGGATTTTTTTAGCATTAGAGTACCTCGGTGATAGGTCTTCAGAGTGAGGTGTTGTGTTTGTTGTTGTTATTGTGGTTTTGTTCTGTTGGTTGTTTGTGGGTTTTTTTTGTTTTATTTGTTTGTTTTTCCACCAACCATAATTGATGAGCTAAACACTAAAAGTAAGGTTGCAATGATGATACTTAAATCAAAAAGATGGAAGGGCAGATAAATGTAGAAGGGGCTGAAAGAACTACAAGTCTAGAAATGTAAAATAAAGACAAAACGTGGTGCTTTTAGGGTTGAATTCTAAAAAGTTAAAAAAAAAAAAAAAAAAAAAGACCAGCTAACAAAAAGGAGTAAAGGAAGGAGGATCAGATCAATTTGGTGATATTAGTTAATCAGATCCATTAACCACAGTTGTGTACTTATGAAGAAACACAAATATGACCTTAGGAGAAATATATTTTAGGTTGGGTTTTTTATTACTTTTTTTTTTTTTTTTTTTTTTTTAAATTCATGTGACATCTAGACCTCATCTAGAATGTTTTATGCCATTCTGGTTACCTTGATTATGGAAGACAAGGTAAAACTGGAATAGGCAGAGATAAGAACTCTTACCAGGAAGTGAAGAGTCAGTTTTATGAGAGAGAATTAAAAGAATTAGGCTTGTGTAACCAACAAAATGAAGAATGAGAGGAGATCAGATTTTTCTCCATAAATACATCACAGAAGCAACCAGGAGGTAGGGAAAAGTTATTTCAGCTGGAGGAAAATGTTGGCACAGGTGTGATGTCTATAAATTGGCCATGAAGTGGACAGGACTTAAATTTAAAAGAAGGGTTTCCGATCATTAGAGGATAAACAAGAAGGGAAAAATATCTAAAAGCTTTCAAGATAAACCTTGACCACAACTGATTTTAAAACCATAATAACCGAATTTAATTAATTTTGTGTGTTCATTATTTGAAATTCCAAACTATTTGTTTCTGTGAAATTAAATTAGCCTTAAAATATATGTGCAAAATTATTGCCATTATATTTCTGTTCTAGTGAGAATTAAACCTAGACAGTGTATATATAATGGATCCACAATGGTTCAAATTCAATGAGCATTTTGTCTTATTAAGAAATCCAAAAGCCTGCTAGGGTCTCTTAGGAAGGAAAAGTCAGTGCTTCAGACATATTGAAAGAGCTAATCACTATCATGATTTAGTCATAATTTCCTAGCTAAATTGCTGTTCAAGTCATTTCAGTGATAATTCTAGTTTAAGTACTTTCGTGTTTTTAGAGCCTTGGCTACATCCTTTTCCTTTTTCAGTCCTAACAAAACTATACCTAAGCAAACATTTTAAAAATCTATACTTACATGGGATGTTTATTGTGTTGTTTTACAGACTATTTTAAGATTGCTTTCTTAATAAAAGGATTTGTAATCAAACTGATGAGCTAATTTGGCATCGTTGCTGGCTGTGTCTTAATTCTTCTCTCCAACAGTAATTACAAATAAAATTTATAGCCGAACTATATGCATTGCTTCTTTTATGATATAATATTGACATTAATTTAAAAAGATAGAATTTTTCATAGCTTTGCCTGAATTTATAGCTTCTCCACACTCATGGGGAGTTCCTGAAAAAGCCCCTAAATTTTTTTTACTTCCAGGCTGACATAAATTCAGATCCATATCGTCCTGTAGGATTGCTGTTTCCTTTTTTCATTTTTGTTTCTTGCAACTTGTAGTTCACTGTTCATCTTGAACTGTATGGTATACTACGAATACATTTAAATAGTATGTACATATATAATTGAAAAAACTTTTTCCCAGTCTTACCTAAAATCTGACTAGATTGCAATTTCAGTGCTTGCATGATGTTTCTTGGAAAGTATTTGAGCAGAAATCTGTGTCTTCTTTCAAGCTGAACAAAAATATGTCAATCGAAATATTGTAAAAAAGATTCTGCCAACTCTTTTATTCTATCTGCAGAAGCTAATGGACGATGATAATTTAACATTATAAAAAGCCTGAATTTAGCTGCCTCTTGAAGAAACTATTATTGCTATATCTAAATTTTCCTATTCATTACTTTGGCAGGGTATCTGTGACCAGTATAGTCTTCAATAAGCACTTAACTGTTGTGGTCTGAAAAGCTAGCAGATGGGCACAGAAAAAATACCATTACAAGCTTTATCAGAGGCCTTCAAACACAATCTAGACTTTAAGCCTGCCAAGTGTGGTAACGTGGCATAGGTCATTTGTAAAATGTCTGTGGAAACATTGAAGGAGATGTTTGGAAAATTGTGATTTTCAGGTAATTATGACAGAACCTAACTTCTTTTCAATATTTGCTGTGATTCATCATTTCTGTTCAAAGTGGCTCTAAAATTTGTAGCACAGACATGCTTTGGGGTGGATGACTTGGCCAGGTAGGACCCAATTGTACTATGTAGCCCATGAATCTATTAAAAATAATAACCTATGACTAAAAGAGCTTAACCTTTTACACTGAAAAATACAGCAAGTGAATAAGGTAAATAATTCTGAAGGAAGGAAGAAAAAATAAATTGCTCATGAAATAGCGCACATGGAACAAGCAGGTAATCGTTAGTCATTCAGGTTGCCAATGTGTGTGTGTCTGGATGAGTGCAGTGCAGAGGTGACAGCTTACTGAAAGATTTGAACCTGGAGCCCCACATGGCCCAAAACAATGCTTTGGTATGTCTTTGGATAGGAACGTAACTCATCAGCTGGATATCTTGGCAGGAATCATCTTTGGTGCACACTAATACTGCATCCAGACTGAGGTCAGAGAGATTCAACATTGGTGTGGAATTGCTTTGTGCTTTTTCTTCCATTACTTTGTGCTTTCACTTGTACAAAGTAAGCTGAGATCAATCTATGACTGTCAGTGTAGGCACACCTTTTAAGCTTCTATTAAACAGTTGCTTTCTGAGTTATTAGAAGTGAACTTTTAAGTAATAAGTTAATAACAGAAGTCATAATATTTTTTGCTAAAGAATGGATTACAGTGGTAGAAAGTAACTGCAGTTTTCTTGGTTATTAATGAATCTAGAAGTGGGTGGCTGACACAGCTTGTTCATCGCGTAGGACTGTCAGCTCCTGCAAAATAAGCCTCAGGTTTCATTACAGAGTTGTTCATTTCCAGTCTTCAGCACTACAGAGAAAAACTACAAAATTTGAAGTCCAGGCTTTCTTAAGACACAGACACCACAGAGCAAAATCCTGAAGCGTATTGCTTAAAAAAAAAAGAACAACAAAGAGAAATAAATTTTATTTTACTCTTTTGTTTCTGAAGTTGGCATGAATGTTGTGACCACCGATTGTTTTGGTTTGGGAAAAGTGCTATTCACTTATTATGCACTTCATATGTTACGATGGAATTAATTACACCTGCCTGCAATGCTCATCTTTCTTGCACTGTGGGCATCTGCAGCTGAATCTGTTTGTCTGTGCTGTCACAGTCAATACAGACATAATAAAGAGTGTAATTCGTCTCACTAGATGTGGGTATTATAGAGCATATGCCATAAATAGTGCAATGAATTGCATCATAATCTTTAATTACTTGCTTGTGTTAAGTGGTAAAGTAAGCCAAGCTGTCTTGCACAGATCTAGATGCCTATTGAGATGAATTTTTCATATGAACATTTTAATTTACTTTCACAGGGCACTGGCTCATGTTCTAGTCTGGTATTACAGAAGTCAATAGCAAAGCTTCCCTTGGATGCTTCCTTTCATGCACTTGCATGAATTGGATGAAACTTTTGTTAGGGCTAACTTTTATTGGTAGAATTTTGAAGATTTCACCACTGCCAGCCCCACATGTATTTTAATACCTCTATTATGTAAATTATTAACTGTCATATTTTTTTTAATGTGTTCAGACCTCATTTTCATCCAGTAAAGTTTGCTTCCCCTCAAAATTAGAACTCTTTATTCCATTGTATTTCCTGTATTCACTTTTAATGCAGCTCCTACCTCATAAGCATTACCACAAGTAATAACTAGTATTCATTTACAGAGAATATGGTTTCAGAAGAGCGATGCAGTCTTCAAGTAGCTACTGAACTGAGGACTGTGGTGTTTAATTTTCTCATTTGTGTGATAAGGTGAATGCTACAGAAATTTCAGTGCTCAGCTGGATATGGCCTGCCCTCAGGTCACATTCAGCTCCCAGCTCATCTCCTTTGTGAAACAGCCCTGTTCTTGCTGCTGTTTAATGGCTGGTCTAAAACTGAGGAAGAACCTATCTCATATTCTAAGTATTTATTTTCTAGTGTTTTGGTTTTGTCTATGGAAACATAAATTTTGCTACTCTGTGATTACCCAGAGAAAAATTAATATCACTAAAGAAAAGTTCTTCATTTCTTTCTCTGTCTGTCATGTACAACTGGGAGGCCTTTTTGGGTAAGAAATGGCTTGGTCTCTGAGGCTTGACCATATGAGATCTCAACCAGTGCAGACTGTATCTTTACTTCTCTTGGAATTAAAATAAACATATGCATACACAGAGAACCTGCCACTTTCTTTCTCTCCTGAAAGTTATTTAGTATCATAAAGCTTATTTTCTCCTGTGTTCTTATTTCTCACCTTTAGTGATAGATTCATAAAGTTAATAGGATCCTGTCTCTTTGTATAAGATATATATTTTAAGCTAGTTATGATAATGGAAATTCTTTCTAGAACTGCAGTATCTAGTGCCCTTCAGGTATTAACTAGGTAACAAATTCAGACAATTCTATTCACTTTTTTCTTAAGAAAATTTTAACTAAGCTTAGTCAAAGGAGCTTACTGATTGTTTTCTAAGTTTGAGCATTGTTTGATCTGAGTTGCTCATCTTCTGCCCATACAAATCATCGAGCACTAGATTCAAGGTATAAAATGTCATAATTTAATAACGTGGAGTCCCCCTGCTTCAAACATTTCCTTCTGTACTGTCTCGTCCTCTGACAAAAAGATCCCTCAAGCCATGTTTGAAACTTTAAAACTCCTACTTTCCTTGGTTTTAGTGTTAGAATGCCTCCTGGTTGGGAAGTGAATTTAAATCTGTATTTAAAAATAATTAAAAGGAAGTGTTTAAAATTTTATATGTGTCTAAAGGGCATTCTGCTTGCAATACTGAAACCATGTGAGCATGGAGTAAGTTTATAAGTTTATGGGATGAAGCAGCTTTTCAGTTACATGATAAATGATTTATCAGAAGATTGGCAATTTAAAGATGCTCTTCCTTCAAGTTATAATTTAAAAAACTTCTGCACTGGAGCCCTATGGTCACCACCCAAAAATGAGCCATCTGGGTTCTCTGGTAGTTTTATCTCCTTGGCTGAACCTACCTCAGTTTGCAGACTTCACTCTTCATCCTCATCTGTCCTTGAAATACTCATGAGGTTTTATCTCAGCACCAATTAAGCCTCAGGGAAGTCATGACATATAATGTACAAGTTGTATCACCATGTAATACTTCTAGGATCTGGGACTCATGTTTATTCACCTCAAACCTAGTAACTAGTGTTAGTGGCCAAAAGCATTCTAGAATTATTTTTTTTAATTAAAAATTTAAAAACCACATAAGAATATGCATTTCTAAATAGCCATAATCCTCTATGTATATTTAATGTCTTAGTGTTATTCTACTGAAATGTCTGTTAAGCAAGTTTTTTCCTGACTTGCCAGAACAAAACCAGTTTATATTCCTTTAACTCAGACTCAGACAATGCAGTGACCTTTTGATGCAGCCCAAGATAAGGTTGGTCTTCTAGGCTGCAAGCGCACTTCGCTGGTTCACATCCAGTTTTTTGTCCATCCCCCAAGGCCTTCTATGCAGGGCTGCTCTCAATCCCTTCATCCTCCAGACTGTATTGATACCACGGGTTGACCCGACCCATGTGCAGGACCTTGCATTTGGCCTTGATGAACCTCATGGTTCTCATGAATTCACGTGGACTCACTTCTCGAGCTTATCCAGGTTCCTCTGGATGACATCCCATCCGCCAAGTGTGTCATCTGCACCACTCAGCTTGGTGACATCCGCAAACTTGCTGAGGGTGTGCTTGATTCCACTATGTCATTTTCCTCCCTCCCACAGGGAAGCTCTGCTTAAGAATATGCCTAAACTGCGTGATAGAATTTTGTATTCCATTTTAAATCTCAAATCTGTCTAGACAAGCAAACAAGATAATGTGCTTGGCCTGAAAGGGAGCGGTACAACTATACTGAACCGATGTAGCTGTAGGAGGCAATATCTATGCACAAGACACTACTAGGTAGATACATAGAACTACTCTGAGACAGCTCTAGAAATTCCTGTATTGATATAATGTAGTGTTCTTGTATTAAAGCTCCAAATACTTCTAATACTTCTGTATATATCTTGGTCATGCCACTCTGCTAGTTTTTTAAAGTCAACAAATGGATCTCTCAGGCTTCATGTTCACAAATAATTACTGGAGGGAAGGAGGTGGGATTTTTTTTTTAATACTGATTTAATTATTCTGAATCTTCACCCCTGGACAGACAAAACACAAGGCTTACTTCATTTCAATTTGCTGAGCTATGAATGTTTCACCTTGATACAGTTTTTGGGGAAAATAAATTGCAATCATGAAGTAAAAAAGGTTGTCTTGATTCTACCTCCCCCCTCTCAATTCACTAGTGATGGAAATGTCAGAAGACATTTTGATTAGTTGTAACACAGCCTTTTTCATGTTTACCTGAAATTTTTCATTCTCCCCATTATTCTGAACATCCAGCCAATCACTTTCAGAATACTTGCTCTGATATTTTCTCACTGTTTGGTCAGGTAGCTCAGTATCCTTATTGACTTCATAATTCAGTGCTCCCACGAGTGAGAACATTGAAGACTGGTAAAATGGTTTGATTATTTAATATGTGCTCAAAAAAATCTAATACTTTCAATTACACCTTCATATGGTTTGAAAAATGCAGTTTGTTCAGACTGTTGAGAATGTATGCTTGTAAGAGTTGGTCCGAAGAACAGTATTTGCCTGAACACTGTTATCAGGGACTTAAAGAACAAAATGCTCTGGTAGAAAGAAATGGACAATGGCTTGGTGAGAGGCCTGAAGAAAGTAACAGGACTTTCTGATCCGGGGGCTGTGAGAAACAATAGCTGCAGGTGGATTTCGCTACTGCCTCAGCCAAACTCACCCCCTACACCCTAAAAGTAATTGTGCTATGAAGGCCTCTCCGACCCGGGGACAATAACTGCTGTCCAGCAGATGGATTTTCACCTGTTGCCTGAGCCAGATTGCCCCCCAACCTCCTCCCTACGACAAAAGCCTAGGAAGAAGAGCATGCGCAGAGATTCGCCAAGGGTCTTGAGGTCACCCAATGGACCAGTAAGAGACCCCTGAAAAGCGGCAACGCAGGCGCAGATGAGTCCTGGCAAGCAAAGCGAGGACTTTTTGGGCCTGCGCAGTTAAGCCTGGATTGCGCAACATAGGTGGAGATTGGCCTCGATCTGTGGGAGTGAGGGGGGGTAAAGAAGCATAAAAGACAACCCCTAACTGGACATCATGGAGATCTCCCCACCGAAGGATCCTGGACCACAACAGAGGACTGGCAGGACTCTTCACTCAGGACCGGAGACCAGAGGGATGCCTTTGGGACTCGTTCAGTGGTAACCAACCTTCTTTCCCCTTTTTCTTTTACCTTTCCCTTTTTCCTCCACTTTCTCTTTTCTGTGTGCCACTTTACGGGCAAATTAATAAAGTAACACTGTTTGATTGAATTATAACCCCTTGGCAGTTTGGTTGCCTTAATTTTGCACCTTGAGATCAAGGTAAAATGAACCATCACAAGTTCATCACTGAATGGACCGTGACAATGCTATTACAGCTACAAAAATTTCTAAGTTTCCCATTTCAGGCTTGTACTGGAAAAATGAAACTTGCAGATGTGTGAGAGGAAGTTTAGGCAGGATAGTTAATAGTGAAAAAAGGAGGGAGTACATGCGATTGACTGGAAACTGCTCATCCCAACATACTACTTTTTATATCAGTATTTCTTGTATTCATTAGCAGTAATGCTAAGGTTTCTGTCAGATTTTAAATACTATAAAAGAGAACCAAGCTATGAAATGTGTTTTCATCTACCTTTGCTGTGATCCATTCACAATGCTGTACATAGGTGTAGTCAGTATATACCACGGCCCTAAGGTACTTCAGAGGATTTTGTGCTCTACTAAAACATCACATATAATATATATAGCTAATATCTCGTTGTAGTTTGTAGTATTGTGATGATCAGGTCCATGATTTTAAAGTCAAGTTGTTAAGATACAAAGGAACTCGGCAACTCTCAACCAGTTTGATGAGGAGTAATTATAGGACTCTAGCAAGGTATGGGAGAAACTATTTTTAAGGAAAATGAAAGTTATATTCCAATATTGCTCTGAAGCTACGTCTCATTTCTCAGATCCTCAAAAATATACATGGAATAAATAATTTTATACAGTGTAGGAGAACACCTCAGGATGTTTAGAATTGATATGCATATGAAAATCTTTTCAGAAAGCGAGGAGACCATAAGACTGATGAAACTAATGGTAATATGTAATTGTGCCTTTTGGTATGATAGACATTTAAAAGCAAACTCACACTAAAAAAAAAAAAAAAGTCAGGGATTTCTGAAGTTAAAATAACTTCTCTTCAGTCCATTCTCTTTGAAGGTATATGACAGTGCTTTTCTTTTTTTTTTTTAGATTCTAGTATCTGTCTATGTCAAAAACTGAACAAAAACAAAACCAAAAAAGTTGTCTCTATTTACGGAAATATTTGTGTTTAATTGTCAAATAATGTTCACAATTTTTTATTTGTTTTGAACTCAGTCACTCTCTAAAACATTTTCAGATTCCTTCGATATCACACTTCAATATTAATCTGGAGTTTCTTTAATCTAGCTTTAATGAAATGCTTCTTACTCAGGTATTAGTTTTCAATGAGTACTAATAGGACTATGAGTTGTTCCTATTTGATGTGAAGGAAATGTGTAGCACTGGATGTAATTTGCATTCTCTTTTTCTGTGTTTTCTCATCTGTATCTCTTTTCCTTCAAAATGGTATAACACTTTGTATACAAGTCAAGAGAGGTTTTGTTTCTGGAAAGGTAGTTATTTCCTTCTTATGGCAAAGATTAAGGATAAAAATGGTAGAACATGCTTGCTTTGTTTCTGTATAGGTCATGTCCAACAAGAGCATCCACTTCCAGAGAATTCTGAGATTACTACTTTGTGAGATGGATTTATAGCAGATATTAATTTACAGAAGAATAAGCAACACTTTTCCTAGTGGAGTTTTTAACTCCTTTAAAATAAAGGGTTTCTGCCTGAAAGATTATTTAATGGAGATAGCTTTCTAATTTATTTGTAACTTCCATTATTTATAATGCATGATTCATACATCAGAATTTTTTTTTTGTCCATGGAGATGTTTGTAATCTTGGCAGTTGAATAGCTGTTTTTAAATGGACCTATTAGCATTACAAAATACGAAACAGCTATTTTATTTGCTGAAATTGCATTAATTGTATTCATGCTTGTTGAGATATGCCTATTCTTTCTTTGAAAGTAATTTTCAGAGAGAAATTTGACTCCTATAAGGGTTAGAGTTGTGCAAACATTAGAATATATAGGTTCCTAAATTCTCGATTTTTTCAGAGAATACATTATAGATTTTCAAAAGAAACGCTTTTGTGAGATTACGTAGCTTTGATGGATGCAAGAAAAACAGGCAAAAGAGGTTTCTGTATTGTTCACATTATAAATTTGCACAGCTGACACTCTCTATTGGATTGTCAAACTAATTAATATCTGACAGTCTTAGTCCCAGTCAAGCAACTTTAGTTTGCTGGTAATATTATTGTTACAAGAATATCTGACAGTTTCAAAGACATGTACGTGAATAATACACTAGTATGTATATCATGCCTCTACAGAGTCAGCAGAAATTTTAAGCTATAAACCTAATTTTTCTGAATGAGACATTTCACATTAAACTGTTTAGGAATAGTGTATGTTGAACTTCGACAAGTTTTAGCAATAAATAAATCTTGTAGCTGTGTGACATTCACTCTTAATAAGTTGAATTATTAAGGAAAAAATAGTTCCTTTTATTTAGACTGCTTCTTACCTTAAATGAAGTGACAGCCGAACACATACATTTGTTTTATACATGGTAAGAGAAAATGTATGAAACCAGCCTTATGGGTCATCCCATGCACATGCTAATAAAACCTACAAAATAAAACTCACCCAGGCTGTTGCTAAGTACTCCATGTGTTGCATGTTGTCCCAGAGGCTTAAGATAGTCTGATAGTTCCAGAAAAGCTGGACGTGTAGTTGGAACACAGAGCAGCATGTGAAAAATAACTGAAAATTGTAATTAATAGTATTGTAAACAGACAGAAATTTTAGTATTATATTTTTGCCTCTCCAGTAGTCAAGCTAAGCTTTTTCCAGACACTTGTGTAATTTACTGCCATTAGAAGAAAGACTAATGTAATTTTTCTTTTATGACATGAGTTTAACCATGGATTTTGATAACCTGTATTTTTAGAAAATTCTGCTGACTAAGCACTAAGGAGAAGCTCTGGCATAAATGACATTACTTTGAAGAGAGGCAGGTTTGGTTTTCCTCTAAAAGCAGACAGTCTAACTTTATGTTCTCCTACCTTTCATACCAATATAGGTATGAGACAGATTAATACTGACAAGTGTGAAATTAATCTATAACATTTTAATATTGTCATAAAAATTTTGAATCAGACGTGTACGAAGGGTGAAATTGGACATCAGTGTTTATATCACAGATTTTTGAATACAGCTCAGATTCAAATCTATAGCTAGATGTTTGAAGTAATTAGATTTCTCTGTTAACTTAAAGAAAAAATACCTTTGCACAATTCTTTCTTAACAAAGTTTTTAGAGTTCTGTCCCCCCTCCCCTCGCCGCCACTCCCAGGTCTTAAGATGCTAGTCATGAATCAGGTTGTATTTTAAGCCCTGTATATGTTTACTTCCCTGCTGTTGTTCATGTTTGGCTCTTGGTTTTCATACATTAATATTGTGTTTCTAAATAAGGGATATGCAGAGAGACCTAGAAATATGTGTATTTTGATATGTCATTCATGTCTCCTAGAGAAAAACAAATTTTGGTATTTTCATGCAGCACAGTTGATAATTTGAAGATAGACTATACATTTTGCAATTGCATGCTTATCTTTTCCAATTATACGTGGAAGCAAACATGATAACCAGTACAGATGCTAGTGATTTTGTGAAGATAGTATATGCATGGTCCAATATATACTGCAAGACATATTGCAGTAGGAAAAAATTCTAAATTCAAACTTCTTAACTTTAGAATAAAAGGTCAAATTCAACAGACAGTGAACTAAACTGCTAAAGATATGTGTATCTATGAAGTGGAATAGCCTATCCTTTGTTTTAATATACAGTAACAGAAAATACAGTTTTTGAGTAGTTTGAAAACTAAACCTTAGAATTAACTACATCAGATTATGACACTGACAAATATTATAGTTGGAACTTCTAAAAAGTGTAATATTTTTGACCAATATTAGTATTTGTAATGATGCTATTTATAATGAAATATAACCACCTTTGCATTCATAGTGATGGCTTTTTGTTATGGTATCCATTAAATATCTATTTTGTACAGGAAATGATACAGTTTTACTATTGTGGGGTTTCTGGCAATTTCTTTAATATCAGAGAAATGTGTTTGAAATTGTTACTCTGCTTCCATAGAAAATCCATTCAAGTACTGGAGGCAAGGGTCATTTGCTTTAACCCAATGGCAATGTGTTGCCTAATGCATGTCAGCACACCCAGCATATATTGGTGCATGAGGTATTTCTCCCCATTTTCAGGACTTTGCACTTCTCCTTGTTTAACTTATTGAGGTTTCTCTCAGACCATTTTTCCAGCCTGTTGAGGCAGCACAGCTCTCTGGCCTATCAACCACTCCTCCAATTTCTGTGTCATCGACAAACTTGCTGAAGGTAAGACCCTGCCCCAGCATTGTGATCATTAATGAAGACGTCAAGTGGGACTGGACCCAGTACAGACCCCTGGGGTACACCACTAGTCACTGTGCCAATGATCACCACCCTCTGGGCTCAGCTGTTCAGCCAGTTTTCAATCCACCTCACTGTTTGCTCTTCTAGTCCATGCACCAACAGCTTGTCTGTAAGGATCTTTTCAGAGACAGTATCACAGACCATGGTGAAGTCCAGATAGACAATACTCACTGCTTTCCCCTCATCTACCAGACCAGTCATTTCACTGTAGAAGTTTAACAAGTGAATAGTCAGGCATGACTTACCCTCGGTGAATCTGTGCTGACTACTTCTGACGATATTCTTGTTCTTCATGTGCCTGTAAATTATTTCCAGGATCAGCTGCTGCATGAGAGAATACATATATGTAGAAGCCCATCTGATACAGGTAGTCTTCTGTGAGACAAAGAAGATCAGTAAAGGTTTTTGGTTTGGTTTGAATTCTTATGACTCTGGAGCCTTCCTACTTAGTATTGCATATGAATATGCACATGAATGTGCCTTCTAGGAAACAAGAACAATTTTTTTTTTTAAAAAAAGTAAAACAAACAAAAAAACAAACAAAAAAACCTAACCCACCAATATTTCCTTGAGACTGGAGAAGACAAAAGTGCTATCAGCTGCATAAGCAAATGATTGACCAAAAGTAGCTCCGGAGATGCTCACACAAATGACCAAAGGAACTTGCCAGCCAAATGGTGCTGCTAGAAAATAAGTCCTTCTTGGCTGAGCAACTGTGTCCTATGATTCAAAGGAACAGGGTAAAAAATGCTGCATTTTGGTAACAAAAACATTATTTTTTCAATATGCTTCATCTAATTAAGAAAAAAAAAACTATTAAAAAGCATTCTGAAAACTATTTTTCAGGGAAGTAGTTGTGTATCAGTTTTCAAGTCCTTATAGAAGTCTCTCTTTAGGTGTATGTAATGAATGTGCTTTTTTCGTGTGGCAGATATTGTAATAAAACACAAAAAAGCTGGGAGTAAAACAACATCCCATTGCTCCACAAAATAGATCCTATAAAAAGATATTTCAAAGCTATTATTTTTTAGTTTGTAAACTGTCACTTTACCTCTTGATTTTGGGGTATTTTGGTGGATAAAACCCTTCCTTTCCAAGCCTTTCAAGCCAAGGTGTTTTCGTACCCTGACATAGGCTATTGAACTGTTCACAGGTCATGAAACAGGGTGACATAACTGATAACAGTCAACAAGACCAGTTGTAGTTCAAAAGCTCACATTAAATAAAAGAGAAGAAAAATATTCTGTTCTCAAAACCTGTATTACATTACTGGTTTTAGGATTGGTTCAATGCTCCTTAGGAATGTATATGGTAGACATCACATAATTTACTATACATAAACTATCTTCATTAAGATTCATTAATTGAACCTGAATGTAATTAACTTAGGTTAAAACATCAAGCCAAAAACATCAAATGGCCTTTTCTGTGCTGGGTTAGCAGCTGTGGTGGGTTGAACTTGGCTGGCTGCCAGATGCCCATCAAGCATCTCTTTCAGTCTTCTTCCTCAACAGAATAGTGGAAGAAAATAAAATGCTCATGGTCAAGATAAGGACAGGGAGATCACTCAGCAATTACTGTCATAGGAAAAACAGACTGAACTTGGGAAATTAATTTTATTCATTGCCCATTAATAAGAGTAGGATATAAAAAAAAAGCCCCAAACTAAAAACAGCTTCTCCCCACTCCTCCCTTCTTCCCAAGCTCAGTTACACTCCTGACTCTCCTGCCCCCTCTCCCCAAGCAGTGAAAGTGGATGGGGAATGGGAATTGAGGTCAATTCATAATGCTTTGTCTCTGCCCCCCTTCTTCCTACTCACACTCTTCCCCTGGTCCAGTGTGGGGTCACTCCCATAGGAGACAGTACTTCGTGAACTTCTGCGTTGTCAGTCCATCCCACAAGCTGAAACTCTTCAGAAACTGCTCCAGCATGGGCCCTTTCCATGGGGTACTGTCCTTCAGGAATAGACTGCTCCAGCATGAGTCCCTATAAGGGACTGTGGGTTTTCTGGCCACAAGTCCTGCCAGAAAACTTACTCTTGGATGGGCTCTCTGTGGGCTGCAGCTGCCTTCAAAGCACATCCACTTGCTCTGACGTGAGGTCCTCCACAGGCTGCAGGGCAGATATCTGTGTGGTACTCCATGGGCTGTAGGGGGAAAATCTGCGTCACAATTTTTTTTTCCACAGGCTGGAGGGAAATCTCTGCCCTGGTGCCTGGAAAACCTCCTCCCCCTCATTCTTCTCTGACTTTGCTATCTGCAGGTTATTTCTCTCACACTTTTTCTACTACTCTCTCTGCTAGCTGCTGCACATTTTTTACCCCTTCTTAAATATGTTATCACAAAGGTCTTAGCAGCTTCACTGGATGGCTCAGTTTTGGGCAGCAGTGGGTTTGGTTTGGAGCTGATTGAAACTGACTCTGTTCGACACAGGGGTGAGTCCTGGTGTCTTCTCACAAAACCCATCACTGAAGGTCCCCTGCTATCAAAACCTTACCGTGTAAACTCAATACAGAAGCTAAGTATAAACTAAGAAGTATAGATGATGTTCCATATAGACTCTAATTTGAACAGTTAATTCAAATTATTTTGCTGAGCAAGAAATAGATATTTTCAGTAGTATGTAGACATACTGAACTGATCGTTATTTCTATAAGAATTCCCTAAGTACTTCTTAAAAAAAAGATTTTTTTTGTTGGTTCCTTTTATCTTGTCGTATGGACAGAGCTTTGCCTCAGAAGGCATCAAAGTCATTTGAAAACCCAGGGATCAGAGAATAGACCAACAACGGTGACACTGTGGTAAGTGTTTGCTCCACACTACATCATTCATATCGGGTACACCAACCACCCCAACACCTGATGAAAGGGCAGTTTGACAGGTGCAAACACTCTAGGGAACTTCTGGAGAGTACTGAGGATGGTTTCTTGATGCATAAAATCTCTGGAACAGGATGTGCAGGACCTGTTGTTCACAAATAAAAGACTGATTGGTGGTGTGTTTACCGGTGGTAGCCTCGATCTTATTAATAGCAATTATGAGACAAGACAGGTTGATGTCCTGAGAAAAATTAATAAAACAAATAGTAGAGTTACATCCATGAACTTCTGGAGAGCAGTTTTCAGCTTGTTTAAGGATCTACTTTTTGAAATTTCATGAGAGACTGATCTGAAGAGCAAAAGGGCTCTGAAGAGCAGGTTGATCTTCAAGGACAACATCCTCAAAGTACAGAATGATTCATGCTGACATGCAGAAAGTTGATCAGACAGGGCAGAAGACCAGCACAGATAAAGAGAGAGACCCCAACTGAGCTCCAGTGCAGGAAAAAAAGTGCAAGGGAGGTGGAGGCAAGGATGAGCTACCTGAGAGGACCACAGAGACATCGCTCATGAGTGCTGGGTTGGAGATCAGAAAACAAAAGTTGAGCAGGAGATGGCACTCCCAAGATATGTGAAGAGAGATCTTCTGGAAGCACGTTGGCAAAGGGAAGGCTAAGACTGAGAGAACTCATTGTATTCAGTTTTAGATATTGAAGTCTAAGGGGGATCCTTCTGTCTCCAGTCACTGAATGGGAGGCTGTAGTGAAGGCAAAGCTAGACTGGTCTCAGATGTGCACAGTCATATGACAAGACAATGGGCACAAGCAGCAAAACAATTCCAACTAGATATGAAAAAAACCGTTTTACTGTGAGGGTAGTCAAGCACTGGAATGAGTTGCACAGAGACTCTGTGAAATCTCAATCCTTGGAGACAGTCAAAACCTGAGCCAAGTCATGTAAGTGGACCTACTTAAAAAGAGGGATTAGACTAGATGACTTCTGGAGGTACCTTCCAATATATTATTTCAAAATAAATTATACAATTATATCGTAACTGTGCAGTACTATGATGTTGTCACAAGTGTCCAAAAATACCCCTCCCATGCTACACACTCTTGTTTTCGTCTTAATATTTCTCAAAATTGAACTAGAATTTGAGGGAAGAACATAATGGGGCAGATTAACCCTTGACATTGCTATTAGCTACATTGTCTACAGGGGAACAGAATTAAACTATCTCAGGCAACTATTTCCTTTTCTTCTGAAAGTGAGCCATGTCAAAATACAAATAAACAGTTAAGTAGTCATTCAACAGATTTAAACAGTTTTCAAAATTTAAGTGATGTAAGGATATTTGTAGATGTTTTCTTAAAGTACCCAGAATAGATTAAGAACTTTAGAAGCTGTACAGCTTTACTGCTATTGCTTTGTTTCAATTGGTTTTGAAGTTTCTGAAATTATTGTGGAAAAAATAAGAATAAACTAGACTTTAATAATTAAGATACTGACAGTACTATTTTTTCAGAACACAAATTTGTTATTTAAGTCACAGAGAAATAATAAGTGTTTACTTTGATTTTGTAAAATATATTTTTCTTTCTTTTGAGTGGTTGAAAACTGCCTCAGAAAAACAAGGGATCCCTGTTTTCATTAAATAAGGCAATTTTCCGTTAGATCAAGGTAAAAATAAGAGATTTTTTAAAAAAAAGGTCATCAGAAGTTTTAATCTAACAAAAAAAAAAAAACAACAGATCTTTAAGAGGAGCAATAAGAAGCAGATTTTATATATTCCATGAAAATTTACATTTCAGCCAACCATGTGTGATATTGCTGGTTTGTCTGCCAGCACTAGCTGTTTATCCATATGTCACATTAAACTGGCCAAGTGCCTTTAATTATTTTAGACTTGGCCTGTTAAAATTACTGAAGACCACATAGCAAACTGAGGTCATGTTAAGAGTTTTATCTGTGTTTTCATCTAGGTTTATAATGCAGAGCTATCTGCTCTTCCGAGGAGGTGTTCAAACTAGTCAGGTGTTAGACCTACTAGTTGTTATCCTTTATAGCTGTGATCTGCTTAAAATGAACTCTTGAATCATTTCAAGCTGCAATATCTAAATGATCTCTTGCTGTTGGCGTGTAGAGATTAGACTTAACAGGTATTCTGTCAGGGCATAAATCAAGCAAGTATAACCCGTGGTTTTTTTCTGGTCTGCAGCTATACATAGTAAATAGGTCCAGGTAGCATTCATCTGAGGCATGCCAAGGTATGCTTAATGATAGGTGGGTTTCTGAAAAGTGAGAAAAACTCCACCAAATATTCTACTAAGGTAATTCAAATATATAAACTACAAAAGGTTTCCTACCAGCACACTTTAGAAGTCAACCACTACAACGTTGCATACAAAGAAAATGATCCTTACTTCCAAAATAAATTTTTGCATGATTAATTTTAATTATATATTTTATAGCTTCTAATAACAACATTTAAATGTAATTTTCAGCAAGAATACTTATCCTTAAAAAATGACCATTATACAGCTGAAACCCCATAGGTAGGTGCCCTATATGACACTCCATTACTGATTGTGGTTTTGACACTATGCTAGAGTTATTTCCCCAGCTGGACTTCTATCTGTCCTGTAATTCATGGGTTTATTTTATTTTTGAACTCTTAGATATAATTTTTTCTTTGTGATTCATGATTTGATTAAAGTTGAAGCTGCTTTGAGCTGTGTATAGTCAAGAAGAAAACTGTCCCTGTCAATTATATGATTCTGAGCCTTTTTCCCTGGTAAAGTGCAGTCACTTAACAGGGGAAGGAATTCTAGTCACAAAGATGGCAAGATGCACATATGTCTGTATCTGCTTTTATTGAAAACATGGTTCTAAAAGCTTAACTAACATGCTAGCTTGCTTTTTTTTTTTTTTTTTTTTTTTTTTTTTTTTTTTTTTTTTTTTTTTTTTTTTTTTTTTTTTTTCTTTTTTTGAGAATATTTTTCTTAATTCTAAAAGAACATGTTTTCTTTCTTTTTTTTTTTTTTTTTTTTTTTAATATGTCTGGACATAGGAAGGAACAATTCCTGCTGGCATTGCCACTATCGTTTTGTGCAGTGCTTTTTCCACTACGTCAGTTCTTGCATCTCTGTTTTACTTTTTCTAACTCCATCTTGACAAGTCATTTTTCATTTCTTATTGCTAGATGTTCAGCCTTGAGCCACTCGAGGACATCCTTATACCTGGAGGTACATAAGCACTGAAGTAGGATCCTCTGGAGATTCTTGTCAGGACTATGCTTGGTCATTCTGATTGATGACTACAGATGTCATTGTCATTATATAGCTGTTGTTTGCACTTAGGAAACTAAGTGACCTTCATTTTGACCTGTTATTAGGAAGTATAATACATAACGTTTAGGTTGCTTATCTTTTATAGACACTGATTAGATAAAACTCTAGAATAATTCTTACAATTTAGTTTATTCTTCATTTTTTCTTCATACAGTCCCCAAAATGAAGAATTCAGATGTTGGAAGCATTGTATCCATGAGAGGTATATTTGTTTTAATTTCAGTCCTGCTTTACTAATGCTTTATATGGTCACTGTGAGGACTATTGAGGGCTTTTTGGTGTGTTTGTTTGGTTTGGGTTTTTTTTTTAACTCTTACATGACTTTTTGTTTTCAGCCTATTTAGTGATATTTTTGAAATACTATAGCAAGCAGTCATGTTCACTTGAAGAGGACTTTGACCCAAAGAACACATCACAGCTTTCTCTTTAAGTGCTTTTCTCCGTGGTTTTTATGTTGTCTGCCATAATTCTTGTGTTTCATATTCATAGAGCTTAAGAATTAAGAAAATTTTAATTACTTCAATCTAATGGTTGCTATCATGCATTCTTTCATGTGAGATCCATTTAAGGCAGAAAGACCAAACAAGCTCCAGTATTTTAATTGCAGAAATTTACAAACACTAGCTTTTAATAATTCTAGACAGAATATTAGTTTCCTAATTTCCTAACTGTTCTGGGAAATCCTGGTGCAATGTATGTTATCTCTTAAATACACAACCATACCTTTCCAGTTTCATAATGAAATCAGACAATGTAATAAACAATAAAGGTTTTAGTAATCTTTGCAGACGATGATTTTTGAAGATAAACCATAAAAGTAACATGAAAAGAACACATCAAGATTCTCAAGCAGTCAGATATTGAATCAATTGTAATTTTTAAATCTACAAATAATTTTAATACCAGAAATGAAAATCAAATTAGGAAAAATGGAGGCCTTATTTGTATTGTCAAGTGCAAGTGATTCAATGGCAACCTTGAGACACGGTTTCTAAAGCATTGGATGAAAACAACTTGTGAATACTTTCCCTGTGTTTAAAAAGAGCCACTGACCTCCAGCTTGCAAAACTGCCAATTGTTGTTAAGTGGGCTTTAAATTTAAGATAGAAGAGGGAAAGGGAACTGTCACATAGCACAAAAGAACTGACATGATCTCTCAACCCAAAAAATAACAAATGCTGAATGCAATAACTATATTTTATTTCAGAACAAAAGGATGAATATTAATATCACAAAACGTCTAGGTGCAGAGAAAAACAAGATCAATAAACTGTATTACGTGATGGACCTGTTCTAGCATGAATAATTACTTTGTGATAGTTTTGCATAAATGGATCATCAGTATGTAGATTTAATAATCTTTGTAAAAAGCATCACAAAAGCAACTATTAATACATTATAGAGGTGGCATATAACAGAAAGGGGTAACAACTATGAATTGTGGAATATCACTCGAAATTCTTCGGTTTAATGAGAAGAAAAGAAAAAGCAACTGGCAGAGGACAATTTTTTCTCCAACTAACTTGAAGTTAACTGTATACAATGTAACTAAGTGATTAGCAGTTAACAAAGAGAGTCAAGTAAACCAGGAGGAAACGCTTCTGAACAGATGTTTTCTCATTCAGGGAGAAAAATATTCTTAATACACAATGTAAATCATCACATTGATATAAAAATGCATTTAAATGCCACCAGTTGTTTTTTATTTATTAAAATAGATTCTGAAAATTCTGGGAAAAATATATGTATATCTCATCATTGAAAATTAACTTTTTTTAAAAAAAAATAGTACTATGTTCTCATGTGAATTGTTAACTATTGGCTTTAATTGAGAAAATGCCTAGATATTCCAAAAGAAACTATAATTGAGGTCAAACATACTAGAAAACCTTGAACAGAATCTATATAAAAAGCAATGTTATTTTGACATTGAAAGCTTTCTGCATAAAAACTGAACTTAGTCCCAATAGATTTAAGCTGTACAGAGGGAATTATTTTTTTCGTGTTTGATTAAACTCAGTTTTATTAATTACGCGCGTGTGTGTGTGCATGTAGGTCTGTGTATGCACATTCTAATATGTGCTCACTGTGACAGCTATACAGTATCCTCCTATTAAAAATGCTTTTGTTAATGGCCTTGCTCTCTAGTTGAAAACGAGCTATGGTTTCTATTCTGTGACACAATCAAAATTGGCCACAGAAGACATCCAGAGAGAGTCACCTGTCTATCAGTATTTCCAGTCTACTCTCCACTGCAATAAGTAGGTACTAATTACAAAGCTTAGGAGAAGCATCTGCGCTATCCCACTAAGATCATTCTAGCTGCCCATCTGAATGACTAGTGATGTTTGTATACACCACTAAAGTGTCTCATTATTTGTAGGTATTTTTAATTGGCTGTTTTCCCTTTAATATTTTTATTCTGTTTGCAGCTTACAAATAAGCCATCAGTGATATTTTAATGACGTTTTTAATCTAAGTTGATACATTTTTGAGAGATTAGTGCCTGATCCATGTTATCAATATATGTATTTGGGCCAGATATTTTTTCTAGTTGCAGCAGCATCTTTTCAGGGTGCCAAGTTTAGGCAAGGGAATTTTGTTCAAGGTCATTTATGTCTTATAGAATCTGGCGTTTTGCAGCTCAATACCTGACCACAATGAGTGACACTGATAAAGCCTGATGCAATGTGTCCCTTATGTGTGGCAGCTTTTCCTGTTTTAATTTTGTTTCTCCACATTTCCTAGTTAATTATCACCTCTATTTAGGTACAGCAAACAAATGGAAAATGAGATTGTACAGACACCCTCAAATCCACATATGCAAGGCTGATTTTATTTAGCTCTATCTCAGGCCTTTTCTTAATCCTTGTTTATGACAGAAGCTGATATTTTATTATTTTTGACAGCCAAATATTTCTACAGAGAGGTGATTCTTTGGACAGCTACTAAAATTAAGTAGTAACCATCATTTTCATTGGGGAAGCTGCAGTTGATATAGTTATTTTAATGTGTATTCTAGCTGAGTATATTTCCTAAAGACATGATAACAGTGCACAGTTAAGCAAACAGCTGAATGTCCACCATGAGGGTTGATTCAAATTCTGTTTTATTTGAGCTTCGGATTTTGAATTCCTGGACTTTGCTATGTTGGATAGATAATAAAATACTAAAAAAAATATGTTTGAATATTCATCAAGTTATGCGATCTGCATTGGTGAAAACATGTCAAACACTTTGATGTAAAAAACTAATGGTTTTTTTTTACCTGTGAAGCCTTGAAATTAGGCAATTTTTGTCTCAGTTCATGGAGAGGAGCTGAGCTGATGGTTTCATCAAACTCTAGACACACCATGATTATTTAGTGAGAGCATCTTTCTGATGTCATGAAAATCAAAGAGCCACCATGGTTTCAGTGGTACACGACTCTGCAGCTCCACAATCACTGTGGAGGCTGGACCCCTGTGGAGAGGGTTGAGCTCAATGAGCCACTCATAAATTACTTGGTAGTAAAGTACTTATGTGTAAAAGGTTCAATTTAACTGGGGTGCTGTTTCCTTTCTTTTGGTAGCTTCAGAGGTGAGAATGGACTGGTCTGCTGGTGAGAGGATCTAGTGCAGACTGGGCTGACGTTTATTTGCTTTCAGTATTAAATGACGTGGGTCTTAGTTTACTAAAAGGGGGTTGCTCAGTAATGACAGGTGGTTATCGTGTTTGATCCACCAGTATGAGGCAGCTGGGGTGGGAAGGCTCAGCTGTTCGGGGACCTGTGCTTTTTTTCACTAATTGGAGAGTGGCATGCTTGCTCCTATGGTCACCTCTCATGGATGTTTGAAGTTTCAGCATTCTCCCATCCTACTTTTCTCCTTCACTTTGGCTGAAAGAATATTTAAGGATTCTGAAATGTGCTTTTGGAAAACTGAAAGATGATTTTTTGGTGAGTAGATTAAAGATATTTATTTCCTTGCATAGGTTATAACTACATACTCTGAATTAGAGGACATCTCTGAGAGCAAGACATGGATGGCTGGGGACTGAGAGAATACAATTTGCTATGATGAAGACTACTGGGGCAAATGAGCCTTCAGTTATGTATTCTTATAGTGTAGCGTTTGTTTGTTGTTTTTTTTAAAGGAAATCAAATTTTCTTGGATACTATTTTCAATATGTCTTGAGTAGCTTTCAGGGAGTAAAATATATCATTAATGTTTCAGGGATATTCTACAGAGTATTTTGAACTCATGAGTTTTTGTGTATGGTATGCTCATGTTTAAAAAATGTTCTTATTTAAGAAGAGTTTTAAATGTGATAATTGTTTTCACTTATCTGGATATATTCTGTTTAATGTTATGTTTAAAACCTCATCTCTTGACAGCTCTTAGGAGGACTGTTTTTTAGAAACTGTGATCATGTGGAGCATTTCAAAAAGAAGCTTTAGGAAAAAAAAAATCACAATTGTATGGAACAATTATGCATTTTTGAAAATGATAACGTATGAAAATATGAAGCTTCAAGAGACAATGCTGAATTACTTCCAACAGTGTACTTTACAAAGTAAACAGGTCGACACTATCAGTTCAAATTATGCTTTTTTTTTTTTTTAATTCTTTCTAAAGATGTGTTGCTTCATAACCTTGTGAAAGCTAGTTAAAAATGGAAGATATTTTTAGTTCCCTGTGGAAGATCCTGTAGTCAGAAATTAGTGGCAGAGCAATATACATAGGACTACAACAGGAGCCATGAGGTTGTTTTGTTATGCCAAAGAACAGAAATTATTATAAAAAAATGTTAATGAAAGTTTTTCACCATTGAAAGTGAAGACGACATGTTCTTCAGACAAGAAAGATCTTTTCCTTTCACATTTTTTTTCTTTTCCACTGCCCTGTATACTTGGTCGACCCTTTTCCAAAGTCTGTAAGTAGTTTTCCAAAAGACGTTTAGTGTGCCCATATCATAGGGAAAGATACTGTGCCACCTCACAGCCTCGTTGTGTCATTCCCAACCCAACATTTTTTTTTTACTTTATTTATTTATTTCTCCGTCTGTATATGTCTAAAACTTACTGCTTTCATGTTTCTTGAAATGAAAGTTACTGCTGCTGAGGTTACATTAAAAATACAAGGTATTTCAAAAAGATGGACCCAAGTTGAAATCATGGTGCTTTGGAATTGGGTTGATCTTTTTGAAACGCCCTGTAGATGGGGTATACATTTGCACTGCTAGGTACTGTATGATGCACTTGAAAAATGGTCATGCTTACTCTTCAATTACTGCAGTCTTTTGTTGGTTTGGTGGCATTGTTCATAGGTGAAGGTTCAAGGATAGTATTGTGAGAAAATTCTGATCATCTCCTCATTAGATCCGTGTTTGGATCCAGGCACTCTGAAAATCCATTTCCTTGTGTTCTCTGCATTGCAGAGTTTTTCTCTCTCTCTTTCTTTTTTTTTTTTCTTCCCCCCCCCCCCATTATTGAATGGAAGCCTTATAATCCTCATACACTGTCATTTCATCTCAAGCATTTTGTGAAATAGTTCTTCCCCACAGACAACAAGATCTCTTTGACTGTGCATAACAGTTTGGTCTAACAAACATTGCAAAAAATACAAGGTAAAAGACATTGACCTCAACTCCAAATATGTGGATTTTTCTTCAGCTTCTGAGGAAGGAAAACTCATCTGTATAACATGATGACACAAAGCCACTAGAGCTACAAGGGCAACAGACAGACCAGTTGCCGCAATATTCGAAGTACAGAACAGAAAAGGAAAGAACAAGCAAAACAAGGTACAGTCCAGGTGCCTTCACGTGAGTATTAAGGCACAATAACTGAACATACAACTGAATTTACCAAGCACCTTAAAATAAAAGAAGAATGTATGCATTTTTTCTCCAGTTATTCTTGCTAAGAACTGTGTTTTCTGAAACGTTGTTATTGACTTTACTACAAAATAATCACTCTATCTTCTGTAGATAAAGTATCATCTGTAGGTCTTACTTTTCCTGGTAAGAAATACAGCAAAGGAAACTTATTTCACTTCATATTATTTTGGATATAAGAATTTAGACAAATCACATAGTCAACCCTTTATTTACATTTCTGCTGTCAAAAAGGCGAATAAATTTCCTAAATTGCTTCTTATATTTGCAGGGACTTACACATGTAGCTGTTCCAGAATGCTAGATCTATGATGATATTAACATAATTTTTCTTAGCTAGTACCATAAAACACAAGCGGAATGTGCAGTAATTTTAACATCTGTATACAAGCATTCAGCCTGGGGCTTGAATTGCTGCCCTGCTGTTAAATCCCTGACGACATGAACTACCTGTATGACTTGGTTTGTTCTTGACGAAGTCGTTCCCAACACAGTCATGTTTTTATACTACAGTCTTAAGGTATATGTTGGTGATGTTCCTGAACTGATCAAGTTTACCAGGATCAGACTCTACCCAATCTGACTACAAAGATGACCATATCACTATGTGACAGAAACCTATCTGACACTAGGTCCCATTCTGGAGCTTGTGGAGGAGATGGAGATTAAAATCACCTCCAGCGTCTCAGTAAATTGATGCTTTTGCTCTGTCCGTTGTTCTCATTTATGTTAAATTTCTCACAAATCTACAAACTACAGATCTTTTTTGTTCTCATCTAGCTGCATGCGCTATGTGAACCTCAGGTGATCTGAAATCCCATTTTTACATTCCCTGGGCCATTTATTTAGCCTCAGAAGTTTTCACTGCACACCTGAAGCCCTCAAATTTTTTTGATGATGTGAACTTACCTCTGCTTTTACACTTCATTTTTTTGCCTGTGCAAATGTGACAAGTAGTTTGAGAGAAGGGTTTTACCAGGGTTTTACAGCTTATCTCTGTTCAGAAGTAGTCAGAATGGATTCTCCCCTGCCTTCCATTCTTAAACTTGGTCTTCCAAATGCCTCCTGTTTAATATACAGGATATTTTCTCGGAAAGAAAGTTCAATTTCTTTCAATGTGGCACCTTTTTCTTCTTCTTGGTTTGCTGAGTATTCATTTTTTATGAGAGATATTACTTGTAAATGCATTACTGTATTATTAAACTTCATCTGGATGCCCTCTTAGTCTACAATATGAAGTATATTTAAAAATTTTATTTTCAGTCATTACTGTAATGTCTTAAGGTACAAGTTGCAGTAAACATAATGTTTTAAACCTTTTAAATCACTATAAAGTATGTAAGTTTAGTCTCATTCTGAGTCTGGGCAATATCCAGATGTGTTAGGAGTCTGTATATTTCTGTGTATTCCCTCTGCAATTTTTTTTCCCCATCTTCATTTACTTAAATTCTCACTTCATGTGAGATTCTATTATTATTATTATTACTATAGCTCAACTTTCAAGCTTACCACTACTTAAACTATTGAGAAGGAACTGGTGATGGTCCTGAGTTTCTTTACAGGATAGATAACCTGAATAAAGAAGGTTTTGTGCTTCCTTCCTTTTCCATTTGTTTTTTATTTATGGAATTTTCAACATCATCTTCAGCAATCCTCTTAGGACACCAACCGTGAAGTACACCAGCTAATGCCCTGTGTGAGCGGTGATTGTTCAGCACAGGTCTCAGGATAAAGAGCTTTAGATTTTATGTTTGTTTTAGGAGACTATGAACAAGCTAGAGGAAAAGATTTGGGTTATATCAACATACTTTCACAGATTCCAGGGTTTTGCAGTGGCTGGACAGCTCAAGTACTCATTCAGTTCATTTTTATATTAACTTCAAACTATATCATATCTGATTTAGTATAGATCTGGTAACCAAGGACATAAAAATAAAATAAGTTTGATCTATGAAAGAATAAAAAGCATATCACAGACCTGATGCCTCTCTTCTTGGTGACCCTCAATTAAAACACTCTGAAGACTGACACATGAGGTGGCTGCTTGACACTTTATCTTAACCAAATGTTTTCCTGGGGCAGTGCTGCAGCCTGTGCACTCAGAGACTTCAACATTCAGCGTAAGGCATCAGTGTTGAAAATTGTTGTCACAGGTATTAATGTTGTTATTTTTCTGTCGTCCAGATGTTGCAACAAAAATATTAGTGTTGTAAGAGATGACAAGTGGAGACTGGCCATGATATTAATTCAGACGAGAGACAGAAAGTTAATTGACTCCTACCAACAGATGTTGAGTAGAAGGAACTAAAATAGCAGAAGTAGAACCATTCAAACAGGTTGAAAGCATCTGACAGCAGAGATTTTTCACTACATGTACTTAATGCCTACTTTTGTAAGGCTTAGGGTGATTTCTTTTATAACAATCTTTGCTCTCGTCGTGACATTGCTCTAGCTGTGATGAGTAAAGGATATTTGTGAGCAATGTTTGTGAGAAAGATAATATTAGTTCATCTAATAGAAAATATTGTTGAAGTTGAGAACAGACAACCTTCCAGGCAAACAAACTGTTCTTTTATGTGTTCAAGAGTGTGTTATTTTTTCTCTACTATAGCAGTTGTTATAATGACAACTTACATCTTCCTGCAAATCTTACCTGCTTCAGATCGTTATGCAGTGTAAAAAGATTTTGAGGTCGCTTCATATAAAGGAAGTTAAAATATTTTAGGGGTTTTTTCTTTCATTTATTTATTTATTTATTTTTAAAAAATTCAGTTCAGTTTTTCAACTCTGTGTGTTTGGGTTTTTTTTGAAGGGCTGTTTAAGTGGATCAGTGTTTTTCAGTAAATCCCAAAGACACTCTTTCATTAATTATATGGTACTTCCTACCTGTTCAACATACCATTACTGTGGTATATTATTGTTTCAAGTAGGAGAACTATTGCATTTTTAAAAAGAATACAAAAAACTCTCGTTTAAATTCTGGGCATTAAAAATTCTAAAACTTGATCTTAGAGTACCATTTGCTTAGCCTGGCAAAGATATGGAATTTATACCTAAAAAGTTAAGTTCCTTATGAGAAAAAAACCTAAACTTCAACTGTCTATATCATCAATAACAATTAATCTGGCCTCAAAAATATATCCAAATAGTCGAAATTAATTTGCAAAGTACCTTTTAAATTTAAAACAGCTAAAATCATTTCAATAATCAGTTCATTAACAGCAAAAAAGGTCCAAGAAATAAGATAACCTGAACAACATATGTTAATATTGTCTAAAAATTCCAATTTAAAAATAAATTAAGTTATTGAGTTAGGTGCAGAATAATGTGCGCGTTACTGGCTGAAATTAGCAGAGGTATCCCAGTCTCTACCAGCTCAAAATTTTGAATGATATGTATTGTGCACAACATTAATGTGCTATGTACACACGTGATGGATGAAATTGTCTGCAGCATCTCTTTTCACTGTAAATAGCTAGGCAATATGCTATTAAACATTAAAAAAAAAAAAAAAAAGAAAAAAAAAATAATGTTGAGCTTTTCTTGTACAGAAAAAAGACATTCTCCTAGAGAAACTGGCAGCTCATGGCTTGGATGGGCATACACTTCACTTGGTTAAAAACTGGCTGTCTGGGTCCACAGAGTTATGGTGGATGGAATTAAATCCAGTAGGTGGCTGGTCACGATTGTTGTCCACTAGGGCTCACTATCAAGGCCAGTCCTCGTTACTTTTTTGTCAATGATCTGGATGAGGGGATTGAGTGCATCCTCAGTAAGTTTGCAGATGACACCAAATTGGGTGGGAGTGTTGACCTGCTGGATAGTAGGAAGGCTGTACAGAGGGATCTGGACCAGCTGGATCCTTAGGCTGAGGCCAATTGTATGACTTTCCACAAAGTCAAGTACAAGGTCCCACACTTTAGTCACAATAACCCGATGTAACACTACAGACTAAATCAATGAGAGATTACTAAGTAAGGATTTCTCACTTTCACCAGTATTTCAAATGAGTTACTGGATATATATGTTCTCCATCTTTTTGTACAGGTACCTAGTTGTTTACATTTAAATAACAATATCTTCAGAGTTTTAAGGTGCTCTGCATTATGTTTTTATTTTCTGTGGATTTACATGAATTTTTTGGACAAGCAAAGACAACCTCATGTAATTTCTGCTCCAGAGAGTAAGTTCTTACTGCTGCCATTTGGCATATATATGAAGATTACTTTACAGCTTGACTTGTTTATATGGAGTGCCAAATCCTTCTGAAATGTTATGCTGGCTAAGCAGTGATATCCTTATTGTAGTCAGTACTAAGAAGAAAATGTCTTCTTATGAATCCATTAGCAGTCTATACAGATAAGTTTCTATAATGCCCTTCTGAATATTTAACTGTAAACAAATTTTACCCAACATATGTATATATGTATATATATATCTATATAAATGGAAAAAGGAGGAATACATATATGTGATCATGGTAGTTTAGTTTGTCATTTGCACAGATCATACTAATTTGATAAAGTTTTATTAGGATTTTTTTTTTCTCATTATGTTTGAAATCATCTGTTCTTGATTTTCTGTTCTTAGTGTTTTGTAGGAGGTTTACTTGTTGGAAATAAAACCTTCCCTTCCTTTCCCTTTCTCTGATAGCATTTTAGGATGCTAATGCAATAGTATGACAATTACAACTGTAAATGAATTAATTATATCAGTAGAGTTTTTGTGTCCCTTGGAAGGTTTGTTTCTTGCAGTGAATTCACTTAACATCCATGTCATTCCTATCTTATACCCTCCCCTTTATTCAGTGATTCAGTGATTTCATCATTCTGACTACTAGGAAAAAATAGGTAAGTATTAGACCTCTTTAAGTTTTAACTGAACCTAAGTAGTTGGTCACAGTGGATTCCTCTGAAAGACATTTTGCACTTTAATTGAAGTATTGACTTTTTTGAAGAGAAAAGACCATTTTGCATAATCGAGATCTCAGCAACTTTTAGGAGTCTCCAGACAAGTACTAACTGCAGGGTATACTCATGTTGGTTCTATATACAAGATAAAGTGACTTATCCTGAAATTTCCACTGCTTTTTGATCTCATATTTATGACTTATTTCTGAGATATTCATGTACTACATGCAGAAGACAAGGCAGTGGGGTATAAAATAAATATGCTTAAATTAAATTATACTGAAAAGTTTCTTTCCACTGTCATTTTTATTGTTCCCTTTTCTTACATTTAAATTGCATGGAGTTTGAAGCCAAAGACAAGTTGCAATTTAACTCTTTTGCACTGAATAAAGGTAATGAAAACAATGTTTTATAGTAGGTAAAAATGCCTCTCATTTTATCTTCTTTCACAGTTTCTGACATGAAATCTTCTCTCAAAAAACCCAGAAGATTTTGAAAGAGAAGCTGACATCCATTATTTTAAAAAATACATATCATTCACTCTCCTGCAACTTTTGTTACTGGTGGCAAATTTAACTCATCAGACATATTTCTTTCAGCTTAAAAAATGGGAAGAAGGGCAAATTGTAACAAAACTAGAAATGTTCTGGCTTTTTAAGATATTCCAAGATGTTATTGGATACAAATTAAACAGGCGGTGCGCAGGATTCCAGTGCTTTAAGAAAAAACAGCAGGATAGAATGTGTAAGGAGTAATATCTATTACTGAATTGGAAAAGATTTAGGGGAAACAGCTGGATTCAGATCTATAAATTTAAATTATGAACTGTGCTAAAAGCTTTCGTATTTTACTTTTAATTAGTTGAAAATGTTTCTGTATCTTAACTTCACACCTATCCAAGTCTTTCTTCATGGGAAAACTTGTTGGATAACCATCAAGTAGCAAGCAAGACATGCATTTGCTGTACCTTGGCACAGAAAAAAATCACCAGATGATGACATATTTTTTTGTGTTTATTTTCATTGAGAGTATGATAGACATTTACAAATAACAGTCAGGAATAAGTTTTATTTATAAAACATTTTAAAAATAGTATAATTTTTACTTGCTTCTCTTTTAATAAAATTTGCCAATAAAAGTGATTTGTATGATCACTAAGGGAGGTATTTATCCTGAGAATCCATAACCAGTCTACAGATAGATGAAACTAATGCAGCCTAAATACTACTATAGCCATTTGTTTTTTCCAAGAAGAAATAATTCTGGGTTACTACTGTTGTGACAGGATAGAAACAATACCCAAATTTCCTCTGCTTTGAGAATGTGAGATGAATATACAGACACATGAGTGTATGTGCATGTACATATGTATATGAAAAACATTCTTGAAAATGTGAAGATAACATGTTAGAGCTGGAAAAGGTTTATCAAGACAGGCATCTGGGCTGGTGAAATGCTACCCCTTTCCCACCTGCAAGACTACACGTTCTCTAAGAGTTATCACAAGATAGCAGCAAAATAGGGGGAGAAAAAAGTGGTGGAGAACAGCTTTTCCTAGCACTTTTTCCTCAGATGTGAAATGTATGCATGTTACTTCAGAAACTGCTTAACTGAATTTCTACATGCTACGAGAATGATTTGCATTCATCACAGACACTACTTAGTTAGGCAAGGTGCAAATAAGGTTAAACACCGCAACAGCACTGCTGAGTAAGATGAACAGTCTTCTCGGTTTTATGAGTTTGTAGTAAACAATCATGCAGCATACACACTTGAAAATTCATCTATTCTGTGTTTGCCTAGAGATTCTGGTACTGTATTTTTAAAGTAAATGAAATTTCAAAGCACCTAAGAGATTACCATCATGCGATCTTACACGTATAATACTTTAGAATCTTCAATTATGTTATGCTCTCCATTGTGTCTGTGGTTTTGATAGTGATCAATATCTGTTATTCTGTTATTTCTTTGGTATATTTTCCCCTTGTTGTGCACTCTTCAGTGCAGAGTTACAGGCAGAAGTCCTAGCATATTTGGTGTCTGATGAAGGCATGAAAGTTACGTTTTTTGTTTCTCATCCTTCAACTCCAAACTAATTTGTTACAAACCATTTCTTTATTTTATTTTATTTTANCTGTGGGAGAGTGTAGGACTCTAGGAAGTCCTACAGTGAACCAGTGAATTATAAATTCGCGTTCTTAAGACTTCAAAAACACTGTCATGCTGTTTCTAGCTTTTAGGTTTTATAGAAAATATGCTTACTCCCACCCTTTTCTGAAATTTTTCTGCACATCAAGTTGAAGTTGATGTCTTTACTACATATCTGAAAGAATATCCTTTACTATACTATCAATTGTTAATAAAGTATTGTTTTTCAGAAGCAGATATTAGATATGCAATTGCATTGGTTATGTCTTTAAAACCTATTCTTATGGACAACTGTTTTCTTCCTCAGCAATTTATTGTTTTAAAAAATTCAATGTCACAACTTACACAAAATGTAGACAATCTTTATTCTGACCATAGAAATTGCTGAGTGATTTCACTTTTTTGTTAAAATAAGGATGGACTGAAAAAAAAAAAAATCAGGAAAGAAACAGGTTCATTAAAGGGAGCTGCACCAGACTAGTGTCACTGAAGTCTTTTAGTTTAGTCTAAAGAAAAGTGTTTTGTCTTGTGTTTTGTATTCCTACCCACATACCCAGTTTCTTTTAAGTGTTATTTGAAGCTTGTTGCCAAATACTAGTCAAACCCAATTTTATACTTTAAGCAGTAATAATAGCCATGAAAAGGTCAGTTTTGTAAAATACAAACTGGAAGCTCAGTTAGAAGTTTAAGAAACAAGTTGTCATTTAAAGAAAAAAGGATTGTGTACATGAACAATTATGTTGCAAAAGAGATAAAGCAGCAAGCCTGAAAGTTAAAAATGGTTTGCTTTAATATATTCATTTATAGTAGCCTAAACCATCCTTGAAGTTATAGTTGATTCCCATACACAGCAGAAAAAAATTGTATGACTGCTCTGCTAACTTCATGTAAAATGAAAGGCACAACAGTATTAGTACCAATTAGTAATCCATCTTATTCAACTTTTCAGGCAATTATGTGATTTTCAGAGTGTTTGGAAAATGGCTATAAATTTAGTACTTTATCAAAATATTAGTTTCTACTTTTACAGAATCACTGAATGGTCGAGGTTTGAAGTTTCCTCTGAAGATTTTTCAGACAGGACTTTAACTATCTGTGGAAGCAAAATAGTGCAGTAAGAAAGAAACTGAATACTCTTAAATTGATTTGTCTGTTACTTCATGTCAGGAAATGACTTTTCTGACGAATCTTATACCTATCTGGTACACCTATATTTAGAATACATTAATACTGTACAGAATTACTTTTTTTCTTTATGGACGAACTAGTGGACAAGGAGTGAAGTGAAAAGGAAGAAGGCTGGAGCTGTAGCTCCGTTTCTACTAGTCACTAGTACAAACCTTTTGCCATTACTCTTTAGAATTCAAGATCTCTGAGACAAAGTATGTAAACCAGTAGGTGAATGTGCATCACATAAAACACTAGGTATGGTAGTCTATTCATCCGTAGAAATATGAAAAGTCGGGAATAAGCTATTGGAGGAGTATATTTTGTTTGACTTCAGCTAATATAGTGGACTGTGCCATTTTGTCTTTTACTAAGCTACGCAAGAAGATTATAAATTTACGAACAATCCAAGAAATTTACACACACACATATATGTGTATGTTTCCATTAAGTGTATTAACGTTGCTTATTTATTCTTCTGTGCTTCTAATTTCCCTGTCCAAATATGTCTGGATTTGAATGGGACTTCACTGAATTTGAATTGACATTCAAATGTCAATAAACATGATTGGTATGAGTGACATGCAGTTAGATGTTATTTCAATTTTAAACCTTAAAGTTCTTTCAACTAATTATTTCCTCATCCACTGTATTTCAGTGTAGGAACTCTGTATGTAAATATAATATAAATAAGTAGTTATTTCTGTGTTCTAAATTGGCTAATTATCAAGGAGCTTAATTACTATATTAGCAGAAATCAGATTTGAAATATGTTTGATTTATGTTTTTTCCTCTGTATTTGGTTTATATGGCAAAGTTTTGGTAGCAGAGGTGCTTATCTGAGATAAGGACAGAGAAGTCACTCAGCAATTACTGTCATGGGCAAAACAGACTCAACATGGGGAAATTAATTTATTACCAATTTAAAAGAGCAACATACTAAGAAATGAGAACAAATCTAAAATCACTTTCCTTCCACCCCTCCCTTCTTCCCAGGCACAACTTCACTCCTGGATCTTCTCATTTCCTTCTCCCAAGTAGCACAGGGGAATGAGGAATGGAGGTTGTGGTCAGTTCATTATGTGTTGTCTCTGCTGCTTCTTCTTACTCATGCTCTTCCCCTGTGGAGAGCCACCCAGAGGAGGCAGTACTTCAATTTCCACAGGGTGCGGTCCTTCAGGAGTGGACTGTTCCAGCGTGGTTCCCTCATGGGCCACGGGTCCTGCCAGAAAACCTGCTCCTGCACAAGCTCTCCAGGGGATGCAGCTGCCTTCAGTGAACAGTCACCTACTGTGTTGTGGGATCTTCCATGGGCTGCAGATAGATCTCTGCTCCACCATGACCTCCATGGGCTGCAGGGGACAGCNTTTTTTTTTTTTTTTTTTTTTTCAAATTATGCTATCACAGAGGCACCACCAGCTTGGCTGATGAGCTCAGCTGTGTTTATCGTGGGTCCATCGTGGAGCTGTCTGGGACCAGCTGCATCTGGGCAGCTTCTGCCCTCTCCTCACAGAAGAACATCGCCTGAAACCATCTTCTAGCTAAATTTAAAATAGCCTTCCTTTTCTTCCACTCTGACGTTTATGTACCCTTCATGTCTAATACTGAATTCAAAACAGTTGATGAAAGAATTAATTCATTAGAAACTTAAAATTAAGCTGGTGAATCTGTATTAAGAACTGTTTGTTTACAATGGGAACCTAATGATCTTAGAGACAAAATAGTTTGGGTTTGTTTTTTTTCTCCCCAGTAAGTCAAAATCCCTGTCCCAGTCTCCTTTCACTTCCTGCTCCAAGATTTCTCTTTATGTTTCACCAGAACATTCTTGGGTACAAGTGCTGCTTCTGACAGTAGCTGGGTTTCAGTGAACACAGGCAACAAGAGGTACATGTTCAATTTTTTTAGGTTTCTAATTCTCCCAAGAACATTTTGGGGGTGGGAGGGAAGGAACAATGCATAGCCTAGTGTGCTGGTTTTGACTGGGGTACAGTTAATTTTTCTCATAGTAGCTTGTATGGTGCTGTGTTTTGGATTTGTACTGGAAACAGTGGTGATAACACAGGGATGTTTTAGTTATTGCTGAACTTTTCTTACACAGTGTCAAGGTCTTTTCTGCTTCTCATGGTGTCCTGCCAGTGAGTAGTCTGGGGGTGCACAAAAAGCTGGAAGGGGATACAGCTGTGACAGATGACCCCAACAGAGCAAATGAGATTCCAAATCATATGACGTTGTGCTCAGCAATATAAGATGGGGAAGAAGAAAGGAAGAGGAGGACATATGGACTGGTGGTGTTTGTCTTCCCAAATAACTGTTACATGCAATGGAGTCCTGCTGTCCTGGAAAAGGCTGAACACCTCACTGCTGATGGATAACAAACTAATTCCTTTGCTCATAAAACATTTGCTTTACCTATTAAACTGTCTTTATCTCAATTGACAATTTTTTTGTACTTTTACCCTTGTAATTCGCTCCTCCATCCCACTGAGGAGGAGTAAACAAGTGGCTGTGTTGGGCTGAGTAACTACCAGGGTTAAACAGTGACACTTCGAAAATAAAGTACACATTAAAATGTCAAGAAAATTCTTGATACGTTTGTGACGTATTTATGTACTTTAATACAAACCGACAAGGCTTCTAGTTAGGGTGCTTGCTTTTAACCACAGATCCACAACTTTCATGGCTAAGGAAAAAAAAAAAAGAATAAAAAATCTTACTCTTCTAATTCCCTTCACCTCAGTAAATTTTCCAAAGAGCATGCTAGCTTCACAGCACAAAGTAAAATAAGATTTGAAGACAGCCTTTAAAGAAATTTATTATTAGACCGTGCACTATAATGGTTGTTTGTATCATCAAGGATAAGAGGTTTTGCTGAAATAAAAAGGTGTTTGGACCATGGTTATGCCCTAAATCTAAGCTTTGAATTGCCTCTAGAAGTCATATGTATAGTTCTGCCTCTTCCAAATGGAAATAATGATAGGCAGCACATCCCACTACAGCCTGTTATCCTTTAGTTTCTACAGCTAGAATAAATGTGCTTTCCATGATGAAATACATTTAAAGGTTGATTGAATATGAATACAGTGCACTTCATCAGCAGCATTTTACTCCCATAGTGTGTGCTGGGGTATAGATTTTCCTGTCCAAGCAGGGCAACAGTTATACAATTAATATCTTTGACAACTAAAAGCATTCTTCTTTCCTAGGGTACCATCAGGTATAGGCTGCAAAGGATGTTAAACACATGCTATGTCATTAAATATCTCAGACAAAGCAGTGTTTTCATAATTCTCTCCTCATCTTTCCAGGACATTTGCAGTAAATCTCTTAATCCGTCATTGCCAGTTCTGCCGGGTAACTAGTTTAAATGGTAGCTCCAGGTTGCACTCTATAGCTTTTAGCATGGAGTTTGACTCTGGTCTAAATAGATTTATTATTTTTGTTGAGAACACCATTTTTGAACAAGGAAAGTTTAGTTGTGTTTCGGAACAACAGAGAAATGTTTATTTTAATGATTTATTTTCTTGACGGATCCTGGTGTAAGGATGAGCATACTTTATGATATGTTTTTTTAACTGTTTGTTCTTTTCCAAAGATATGTCTCTCTAGTAAATTTTCTATTTATAAAAAGACAGTTTCAATGTGTAGATAGGTTTGAATTAAATTAGGACTCAAAATGCAATCTCTTCATTTCTAGGAACGATGAAATAAAATAGTTTCTCAGTAGTAAGAAGAACTGGATAGATTTTGATTTCCTATAAGTCATACTAATGAGAATCGTTTCCACTAAAAGCTGATTTGTTCTTAATTTTTGCTTTTTCCCAGCCACACAAACATTAACAGATAAAAGGTAATTATCCTGCAATCAGAGGGTTATATACCCCATGCTTTGTTTATAGCAACGTACATACAGCATTTACAAACAGATTAGAAAGTAAAGGAAACTAAACATATCAATATAATTCCATTGTGAATTTGTTTTTAAAATCTTCGAAAGTACAAATTTATGGATAAAACCTATAGCAGAATTCTGAGAATTCAGTTGTGTGCTTCTCATGGTTGGGAACTTTTCCTTTTCCTGTTCCTTTACAATGGGAATACAAAACTCTATTTGATTAAAATTTCACACATCAAGATTTTCTCAATGCCTGACTAAATCCATTTGACTAGAAAGATATTATTTCCCTAACAGTTATGTATGATTTAAATAGAGATTTATTAAAAAGAAAAAATAATAATCACCTTGATTACATTTTAGGCTTTTAACAAAGTAATTTCAGAGTCACTGTATAGATCAGGTTTCAAGTACCAGAACAGTAGCTATCAATGCATCTAGCTAGTGCCCTGTGCTGTGCTCTGCTTCCGTCTAGGAGTATAATCCACCAACAGATTAGTATTTATCAAAAATCTCTTCCCTTCAGTATGTATACCTGCTGACAGTGATCAGAAAACTGCTTTAGCCTTTTCTTGGATCACTTGAGTTTCTTTAATCCTGCAGCATAAAGGTTTCCATACAGCTTTTACTGATCTCTTTTAATTTTTGCAACACATAGTTGTTGAAGAACTGGCCAAAAGCATTATAGTGTTCCTGTGACAACCCAACAGTGTTTGGAATCAAGGGCAGAATCCTTGCTGTCTTTACCTCATTGCAGTCCTCCACTGTTCAGATAGTCAAGAATTGCATAAAATCATTTTACTGCAGCATCACAGAGCAATCATATTCAGTAGTTCATTATAAGAGCATGAGATATAAATGGAGTTTACAGGGTAAAGGTTCAGCTAGCACTGCATTTGCTTTTGATAATGGCCAAAAGTGAATATGTAGACAAGAATACAAGAACAGAGTGAGCACATATCAAAATCCCCTTGTAAACTCCCCCAGATTTTAATCCATTGGAGTTAAGGCTTTCTTTACTGAGACCTGGATTCTCCATACTTAGTAACCCTCCGAAAATTGCTCAACCTCTCTTTCAACCCCAGCAAATTCTATAGCGTCATGTAGAGATCCTCACCTCAGTGTTCTAATGTCTCACCCCCTTTGGCTTCTTCTGAGTGTGCTTATTATGCTTCATGCCTCTTATACTCACTCTCTAAGCTGGGAAAGAAACAGTAATAATTCCACACTCAACATGATTTGCCATGATCATGCCACTCAGGCATGATTTTGGTAGATCTCTCTTGTATTACTCTTCATTCATCTTTTTTGTTTACTTCTAGGTGTCTAATAGAGAAGCCAACACATTCTTGCTGCCCTAGTCTGACATCTTTTCCATTATACCATATACCTTTTGAGATGCTTAGTGCAGTTTGCAAACAGGATTAATATAGTAAAATTGATGCTTTCTCAAATATTAGGAAAGGACACAAAAATTACTTTCTTTTTTTTTTTTTTTTTCTTTTTAATCTTCTGTTATATCACTAAAATGGTGTTTTTGCAGAACTGTCTATCGTAACCCCAATATTTCATTCCTGGTGGTAATGGCAAGCTTAGATCCACTATTCTGTGTGATAGTTTAGAAATTATTTTTTTCCCCCATGCATCTCATTTTGAATCTGTCCCCACTAAGTTTCAGACACTACTTCATTGTTAAGCCACTGAATGATGTCAGGTATAATATTTCTGCATTTCTTTGTGGTCAGAACAATCTTTATTGCCTTGATTGACAAGGCTTTATGACCCTTTTCAACGATACTGTCTTCAAATGAAGTTCCCAGCCTGGAGGTCTGGCCTGAATTGTGTATACCTATGTGTTGCATTTATTTGCATTGGTCAGTCAACCTCACTGCCTTCTCTGCTAGTCCAAGTGCCAACAGCTTGTCTGTAAGGATCTTTTCAGAGACAATATCATAGACCATAGTGAAGTCCAGGTACACAATACCCACTGCTTTCCCCTCATCTACCAGACCAGTCATTTACTGTAGAAGTTTAACAAGTTAGTCATGCATGACTTCCTCTCTGTGAATCCGTGCTGACTACTCCATGCGATATTCTTGTTCTTCATTTGCCTGGAAATGATTTCCGGGATTAGCTGCTGCATGAGAGAATACATATATGTAGAAGCCCATCTGATACAGGTAGTCTTCTGTGAGACAAAGAAGATCAGTAAAGGTTCTTAGTTTGGTTTGGTTTGAATTCTTATGGCTCTGGAGCCTTCCTCACTTAGTATTGCATATATGTTTGCACAGATACCCTGAGTTACTTTAGAGTTACAAACTTGCTCAATATGACCATCTGTATCCCACAGGCTGACTCACACATTATGCGTTAAAGGGCCAAGAATAAACTTTGTGCATTTCGTTAATCTGAAACATTGTACTTTCGGTGCTAAAATGATTTACCAAACTGTTGCTTTGAGAAAGAGACTGCGTAACAATTTAGGCTTAAATAATCCTTCTAAGGAAGAAAGAATCCTCAATGCAGGCAGGAATAGAGCGGTAGTAGAGACCTATGGAAGTGGTCAGAAATCACTTCCTTGTAGGAATCTTCTAGTTTGTGACTTGGGGATGGAATATAGAAAATTTCACTTTAGAACTTTAGTTTAAATCACACCTCCATTGCCTGAAGTTAGATCTTTAAAATTGTGTGTGTTCTTCTAAGCAAAAAATGTTTTGTTTTTCAGAGGCTCAATAGCATGCACATAAAACGCTGGGGCTGATGTGTATAAATTGGAAGGCAGAATACAATATGTTTTCATCACAAATCTGATGAGGTTTTTGATATAAGGATATAGTCCGTGTCGGAACAAATGAGTAGTGTTTATATTTTAATTTGGAGAAACATAACAGCCCTAGAGGAGGGTGTACATATCAAAGACTGTACAACTTGCTGATTTACAAGACAAGCAATGAAACGTTATGGGCTTGATCCATTTGCCTAATTGGAAGCATTTATTGTTCTTGGAGATTTCATAGGTATCCTATCTAAGCTCTGAAATGGCATGAGTTTCTTATATTTGACAGCCCCATACAAATGTCTCTAGTATTAGGGCAATTCAAACAGCATAGAAATCTCCCTTTAGGCAACTGAACTGATCTGTTACTGAATCATCAACTGTGACAGATATTGCTGAAGTTGGATCTATTGCCGTTTTAGAATTTAATCTTCCCTTTTGACTCCAGGTAGCTGGGCAGGACATGCCACAATTTGTGGAAGTTTGACCATTTCACCTTTGTGATTTAGTTCTTTTCCAACAGAACTGGAGATCTGCTGGCTTCCAGCATTATCTGAGAGCCAGCGGTTTTGTTTTGCTGAAGCAGTAAATCACAATATCCTCATTACGTCACCTCTTCCCAAAACAAGCAATGTCCCCCTAAACCTAGCCACTTAATTCCTCATATCTGTTGGTGGCATGAATGGGAGAGATGTGATCTGCTAAAGATGTAATACAAAAAGAGAGAGGGAAAAAGGGAAGAAAACACAATGCAGATCCTATTTCTATAATCCATGGGGAAGGCAAGTAGAAAGGGAGGTTTTACTTTTCCCTACTACTCTCATTTTTTCTTCTCCATTTATTTATTTATTTATTTATTTTCTGGCCCATTCAAAATTTTGATCTGGAAAGAGGATGTCCCAAATTTAGCCAGCTCAGATCACAAGGTTTCTGCAGGCGTTAATCATATGTGGTGCTACCAGGCATTGAGCGCTAGCTTGTGTTCATCAAGGAATCTAAGCACATACAGTACTACTCATGTAAACAGGCATAGTTCAAGATCCTAAACTTGTGATTATGCTGAAATGTATGAATCAGAATGTTTTAATTTTATATTATTTGCAGGAAAAAAATTGAATTGATTTTGTAGCAGAGGATACAAGACTACAATTTAGACTTACAATCTAATATTGCTTTGAAGATCTGGTAAAAATAGGATTTTTTTTCAGAATTAGAGTAATACCACGGCATTGTTCAAGATATTTGTTAATTTGGAATCTTACGTCAGTATGTGTGTATGTGCAGTGTCGTGATAAACAAGAAATCCACAGTATTTTCCATAAAAATCCAATATGTTCGGTATTAGCTTTCAGAATTATAAAGTGGTTGATCTTAATGATTAGAAATTCTGAAACTGTTTCATGTTATGAGGTTTTTTCCTTTTATATTTCTTTGAGGTTTTTTGTTGGTTTTTTTTGTTTATTTGTTTGTTTGTTTGTTTGTTTTTTAAAGGAGACTTGACTGCTCCAAAAAATTAGTAGAACGTTGATTAGATGCTCTGGAGACTGAAATCCTGTAATTATCTTCAGGGAGGTTTGAAGTGATTCCCTTTATTCCCTGCTAGCATGAGGCAACATTGTAACAGCAGGACAAGGTATAGGGCCAAGAAGATAAATAGATGGAAACGCTGGATGCCTGGCTAAATGCATGGTAACTAACAGAGCAGGTTAAATATCAATGTTTCATTAGCAAGCAGAGTTTGGTTATGTGTGATGCATACAAATACTTGAGGTTTCATAGGCTTTACTGACTAATGTTGTATTTTGCTAAACAAGTAAGAAAAAGAAAATGGAGTTATGCGAGTGATTCAAGTAACTCCTTGCTTTTAATGCACTGTATTACTCTGTATTCATCTTTTCTGTCAGCAGGCAACAATAAACCAATTAGCATGGCTTTGTCACTAACAATCATTGTCAATATATACATTTGTATTGTACTTTAAGTACTGATTTTCTATTAAGTTGCCTTCTTTCATTCTTCTGTTGCTTTGAATGTAAAGAAAATAGAGAAACCAAGAAATTCAGAAAGCATTTCAGGATTGTTGACTAGAGTTTTAAAGTTTAAGAGATTTTATATTTGAGGGCCAAATCTAATGTAGATTTCTTTCTAGTCTAGTCTGGTGAACTGAACTGAAATCACAGTTATCCTCTGGAGTCAATTACTTAGGACTAACAGAATTTGCCTTTGCCTATCCCCATGTCATTTGTGTTTGCTTTTCAGAACACTAACAAAATTACAATTATCCATTTTCTTTTGAATGTAAGCACTGAGCTTTTAAAATCTATTGCAAAATATCTTTATGTTTATGTTTCAGTAGTGTTTTTATATAACGTAAGTAATGCTATTGATTCCATTTTCCTCCCCCTTACCTTGGGCTGCAGAAATTCTTTAACACTTAGGTTGAATGCAGACAAGAGTACTTTTCTTGCCCCACCACTCACCTCTTAATACATCTTCCAGAATGAGTGGTGTGCAGAACTGAAGACAGTTAGTTAAAGAATATTGGAAATTTGTAACTACATGGATGTGTACATCACATTTAGTAACTATAGCATACCCCATTTAAAAACAAACAAACAAATAAAAAACTTCACACTTTTATGTTCCACTAATTTTAGCTGTACACAAACTATATGCATTGTCTACAAAACTCGCCATGACAAAGTCAAGTTGAGGATCATGCCACTCTGGTAGGTTTTAAGATAAAGAAAATGTAAACATCATGGATGATCATTTTATCTTTTCTTACATTGGTAACAGCTACCACTACTTCCTAAACTGACTTCCAATTTTCTGAAATTTGTTTATTTGTTGTTCATAAACTCTTTTTGCATTCATAATTGACACCAAAAAACTGCTTCATGTAGGGTCTTCTTCTGCCCTTCTAGAGCTGTGTGACTTACCACCCAAGTCTAATGTTCAAAATACCCATAAAAATAATCTTTAAAGAGCAAAATTATTTCAAGAGTTACATAACAATGTAGCCAGTTTTCTATTCATGCAGAATACTGCATTGGATTATTTGTTTAGGCTTATTCAGTTTATTCACAGCACTGGTTATTTTAAAATTTATCTGGAACTCATAACAGAGTAGAATTTAAAGATACTCTTCTCTTGAAAAACTTGCCATGTTGATCGCCTTGCTTAACCTTTATGATGGTTAAAACTGCCTTTAATTCAGATAAATTAAGTTGCCTTTAATTCAGATAAATTCAACTTCTTGAAAAACTAGTAATGTTTCTTGAACAACTAGTGATGTTTCTTGAACTATTGCTTAAGTAAAATGTTTGGAACACATACATTATCTTTCAGTCTTAGGAGAACATGATTTGCTGAACATAGAGATATTGCACCCATCCAAGCAAGGTTCACCAGAAGGATGAGCAGCACTTCCCGCACACGTCAAATTTGTGATTTAAGAATTATTGCACTCTCAGATTTCCTGGAACATTTTCAGGCAGCGCATCAAATTCCTAGTGGATTGTCAGGAGAATGTAGGGTAGCAGCAGACACATCATTCAATACGTACTAAGCCATGGAATTTCTGCCCTTAGAGGTGCTATGCTTTGTGGTATTACTGGTTGCCTTCAAAATAAAACGTTGATAAATGTAGTGCCTGGCTCTAGAAATGCTTTGCATATCTCAGTTTCCAACTGCTTGTTTTGGTTTCCACGTCAATACTTACACAGTTCCTAAATCTGTTTGATAGGATCCTGCACTTATGGGTAGTCTACTCTATTACACTGTTTTGATGATTCAGCAGTTATCTGATTTTGCATAGGTTTGCAGATATCAGTCTGCATAACAACCTCTATAGAAACTAAAAAAAAAACAACCAATGAACCAAACAACCAAAAAACAAAACAAACAAAAAAAGACTGATGGCAGGAATGAGAAAGTAGGTGCATTAATAAATGAGATAAATGAGAACTGTCGAGTTATTGATTTACTTAGTAAAATAGTCTCTAAGGTAAACAAATGAAGTGAAGAAAAGGGGGGAAAAATCTTAGCACAGGAGAGTAATGCAAAAATAAATACAAAGGTGGGTGGATGGCTCTGGAAATAGCTGACCAGACCTGCATGTTAGTCAGAGCAAGCAGAATTATTTCACTCATAGAATTAAATCGGGAGAAATAGTATTATTAATAGTAGCAATAACAGTAATAGAGCCTTGTATATACACAGTCATAAACAAGTGACCTTTTGAAATAAGGGGGTAGACGAGATAATCCTAAATCATTATATGCATATCAACTACAGTATTTCACAGAATGTTTTTGGAAAGTTTTCACACACACACCCTCTCCCCCCTCCNCTTTGAAGACAAATTTTTATTACCTTTTTTGTTTATGAGGAAGAATTAAAATTAGCCTCTCTGAGAACATGAACCAGGAACAGAGCCAATTTATTTCAACACAGAGAACTAAATTAAATAGTAGCAGTTATGGATCTTGTTGCACGTTTTACTTCTAAAGTCTAGATGAGTAAAACAAGGTGAATCCTTATGTAAAGATTGTGCATTGCATTTTGGCAAGGCATTTGAAAAAAGAATAGAACTAGAACATTCATCTTGTGTAGTTTATATATTCCTCATCTGATATATATACATGTACATATATACACACATACCTAATTGTGGGGAGATTCCAAAGTATCTTTTCCTATGAAAACTGTGAAAGCACCACAAAGGATGTGAAGAAAGTTCCTGACCACACTGAAGGAAATTAAGAGACTCTCACTGATTTCAAACATTAAATGTAAAATTAAACTACATCAGTTTATTCACAGACTAGGTTTATTGACCTGTGCGTGTAGTTATTGAGAGATATCCAGAGAAGCATAATTTAGAGAAATTAGATACACAATGGCAGCCAAATTTAGTTTTGCTGCAAGATGTTGAAAGTAAGAACAGGTCAATTTGTCTTGTATTAAGTAACACAGGATTCAGAAACGTCTTTTAACAAAAATAATGGTCTTCTCAAGTTGTCTGTAAAACTAGTAAGGCATGGAAAAAAAATAAAGCTTTTAATAAGTATATTCTTGCTATCCAAATGGCTACCTAATCTAATTTCTTCTAAATTATCTAAGCAGATACTCTATCAAACAACATCTTCATATTAAACACAGCATTTGTTTTAGCATATAAATTTAATTGTGAATCGAAGTTATTCTTGGTATTGTTTGAGCTTTAATACAGACATTTCTTGTCTTTTTACTTCAACTTCCTTGGCTCTAATTTTTTCTTCCACTATTTTTTATTGAACTTCCTCTTTTGGGGATAAGATTCTGTGAGAGATTAGAATTTCTGTGAATATCTGGAAGTGTTTAGACAAAATTTTGTTATTAATATTTATTTGTTTTGTAAAAATGCTTGTTTCATATTGGTGCACATTATGATAATAACAATCACCATAATAGAACATCTCAGTGTTAAGCAAAGTATACCAAAGTCTGGAGAAAATACACTAAATCTGGTTTACAGAAATATTTTTAAATGCATACACAAAATAAATGTTGATGGCATGTTAGTAAAAACTTCAAGAACTTCTGTTGTTCAACCCTTTACACTGTTTCGAATTCCAGAATAATGATTCTAAAAGTCATTGCTGAGACAGTAGCTAATCTTGTGTAGCTTAAACAGCTTCAGCTGGTAAGAGCATCTCAAGTAGAGTCAACAGATCAATGCACTGAAAATGCAGTTTCTATTGACTTTTTCAAAATGATGCTTGTAAAGCTGTTAATGCACTTACACAGGACACAGTTTTCAGTTATATCTTTGCCTGAAAATATTTAACAACGTCCAACAAAACTGTTCCAGCAACCTATTCCGAAGCATTCTCATACAAACTAGCAACCTTCTGTCCTTGGGCACATATTGTTCTTTCCATCAATGTTTTATGCGGAAGAGCTAAGTGGCCCATGGTCTATTCAGAATGGTTCTATCTACACAGACTGTCACATAGAAGACATGGGCTTGAATCTCCACAGATGTCCCACGTCACGGGTAAATGTATTTACTTTTCAACCGAGTTGCAGATGGATGATAGCAATGTAGCGGCAACCTGTTCCACTAAAGTCTGAAAAGAATTATAACATTATTATTCAAAGAAAAAATAAAGTCATGATCTTCAGCAGGATGTTTGAGGCTGGGAATTCCAAGGCAGAGGCAGATGTGTCCTGACAGTACATGAGAGCCTGAGCTTTGAGAGGGAAGGAGCGATGGAATTTCCTCCATAGGCCAGATGTAGAAGTCAGGTATTCCAATGCTCATCATTTTGGTACTGCTGCTGTTTTGACCTAACAATATTGTCTATTCTTAACAGAAATAAAGATTTCCTGAAACATTAGATGAGATGATGCAAGCCAGAGCTGAGATCAAGTTCTGCTGTCAGTTACATTTATGCAACCCTATACTCAGTTCAGAAAGGGAAATTAGCAAGTGGAGAATTGCATTACAAATGAAAGGTGTCCTTTAGCGGTTTTGTAGGAAGACTCTTCTATTTTATTTTTCTTTCTTTTGTAATGTGAATTAGTAAAAGCATAATTCTAAGTAAAAGTATAATTGCAATATACCTAGCATCATTCACTCAAACCAATGTCTTCAATTTCCGGTGATACTGGTAAATTTAATGCATAGAAATGTGTGATATTTGATATTTTATATATTTATTTATAACTAAAGGCAGAAAGAAAGTAATGAATCTTGAATTTATTCTTCCTTAATTTGAAAATGTTGACTAAGGAGAGAACTGTAACCCCAGTGTTTTTATTTCTTTTTCAATCAGCTTTAATGTGAGTGGCTGCTGATGATTGGATTCAGCATTTGAAGCAGTCCTTGGGCGAGATGTGAACTTATATTATCTTCTATTATATTATCTATTCTTTAAGACCACTGTATAGGCAGATGCCAAATTTAGAATTTTCTCTCCATTCAAATTTCTCTTCTAAAACTCATTTTCAAGGGACATACACACATGAAACATTTTCTATAAGCAGAACTGGCATAGGAACCCTTTTTATTTTGGTTGTCTAAAATGTATTATAAAAAGCTTACTGTCATGTATGTGAGATAAGAAACAGGCCAGTGACATTACCTTTCACCCTTATGATTGGTTTCCTGTCTCTTAACTCTTGCTCAGAATCACTGATTTCTGAAATTAAATTCCTGCTTTCACAATTACAGCACTTGTTCCCACACGTGTATGTGAATATTTGAACATAATTGAAGTAATTCCATGACTAGTATAAACTATGAAACTGGTTTGCAATTGCTTTGTAATGTTTGTGAATCCTTTAATATCTTACAGGATGTTGAGCCTTTTTTTGCTAGTTTGGCAGATATGGTGTCTTTCTTCCTGGTGAATTCTTTGTCTTCAGTAATAAGTTCAGCTCGAGCGTTTCAGGTACGTAACAAAATACTTTCTCAGTGGAGGTCTCTTTTTACCTGATCCGTTAGCCAAGTATTTTCTTAAAATATGTGGGAAATTTATAACACTACTCTTCTAAGAAAATTAATTTTATTTGACTGGTTGAATCAGGTGATCCTTGTGGTCCCTTCAAACCTGGTATTCTATGATTTTATGAAATTTCAAAATATTAAAAAAAAAATAGCAGTGAAAACTGAATGCAGAGATTATCAGATAACACACATATACACACACCACACCTGCATAAATGTGATTTCTCTAAGAATCCTGAAAGAAAAGGGATTTTTGTCTGTTTATACATTTAAAAATGTATATTCATTATTATAGTTAAATATATCAATTAGTAAAGTTGGAAAAAGGAGGAAAGCAATGCATTCATCTTCATGTTGACATGAAATGTAAAATAAAACATTATAGATTTAGCCTAGCACACGAGCCCCCCGAGCACCTACACAGATGTGAGTCTTCAGAGCGCCTAAAATTAACTTTGAGAGCTGAGCACTGTTCGCAGTCTTTGTAGGTGATATTGTCAGGGTTTCTTTTCTCCTGTTGAAAAATTTGTCAGCAAGTCCTAGAAAACAGACTGTGAGTATGTGGTAAAAGTAGGAAATTCAGTCAATTAACTGAAAAGATAGAGTTTGGTTGTAGAGTTATCTTAGTTGGGAGGTTTCTGGTTGCACAGTGGGCAAAGGGGATCACTGCTGATTTGCAGTTTCTTTTACATCACGATTTACCAGGCAGCTATTGCTGTATATGTGTCACTGTCCTCGCGTTAATAGCTGATGTAAGATCAAATTGTGTCCTTTTTATGTTTGAAACCCCTAACTGGACCTTAGGCTGTCAGATTCTGGGGGTAGATTTGGCTTTTTTATCCAAAGATAAATGAGGTTTTCAAAGTATCATAGATGACACAGAGGACATGTCTCTTAGAATAATCAATTTCTTTTTAGCAAATGGTCACTATCAGGTGGAATATACAAACAAAGAGGAGTTTGGGTGAAATATTACCACCATTCATTATAACCATTTTCTACAGCAAGTTCTGTCTGGATGTAATTTTGTCAGGTATCTAAAAATCAAAAAAGGTTAAATAGAAGTAAGTATTAATTTTCCTGTTTTGCTTTCTATTTAATCCAAATTCAAGGAGCCAAGTAATTTTTGAAAGAGAAATGGTAGAAGCATTGGCTTGACCTAAAGATCTACATGTTGGACAAAAGTCAGTTTAACCCAATATCATCCGTAATTAGTAAACTAGATCTAAATCAATGTCAACCTAAAGGAAAGGGACACCCTGCAAAATAGTTATTTCTCCATCCACAATTAAGGCTGTATTAACATCTATTTATCAATCATTTATTTGATTTGTATATTTTTTCTTATTATATCTTAATTTATAAAAATAATTTTTTTATCTTTGACTTTAGCTCTTCTTACTATAAAATAACAGTCAGAAGAATTTCATTCTAGACTGACACAAACATATTAGGTTTTATGCACATAAATTTGCTTTAAAAGATAGACAAGTGGACTAAAAAAATCCAATAATCTTCAAGACCTTTTTATTGTATTGTTGAATTATAATTAGTTGTTCTTAGAACTGAAGAGAGTTGAATAGACAGTTACAGACTGAATAGTGAAAAAGGTATAAAACTTGATTATATTCAAAATTACAACTTTTACATTGAAGAATACTGTTTAAAACCACAAAATATTTCTTATGGCTAGACTATTCAAGACATCTTTAACTGAATATAGACCAAAAATTGGTAGTTCATGTGTTATTTTCCCCTCCTGTTTGCTTGAACTACAGCAGAACCTGGAGCTCTGGTAGAGTTTTCAAAGAAAATAGACAATTGGTGAGAGTACAGCTCACTATTTTTTTTTTTTAGGAAACAGCTCAGAGAGGGTTTATCTCTTCTTTATGAAAGGAAAAAAAAAGGCAAACCATTTTAGATATTTATGGCTACAGAAAAAAAAAATAAAGTCTTTGGGTAAAATAGATGCCTTTTTTTTTACTCACAGAAGAAATTGCATTTAGAGTTATACAAAACATTTCTCTCCTATGTGCTTAAAATTCAGATCTTTAGACTGCATTTATACATTCAGGTGTGACTTCCCTGAAGCAAGTCATGTTCCCTTTGGCATTAGAAAGACTTGGAGGTTCTCAGCTCCTTTTTGAATAAGATCAGCTATAGATGAAGAGTCACCTGACATGGTTAGCAGCAGAGTCACAGAGATGGTCTTGATATCAAGAAGGGAAAAAGTTAATTGGAAGGAGAAATAAACATTCCATATGGCACAAAATGGAAAAATCTTAGTGAAAATTCACAGGTCTTTAAGGAGACCCAGACCATCTCTAAACCCTCAATATATTCAAAATTTCCTAGAGTTCAGAATGAAAAGAACAATATCATATTTTGTCTTCTGTAAGGAAAATGAATGGAAACAATTCAAAGCATTTTCAACAACATTGCAAAATGGTATCCTTACATTCGTAGCCAGTTATTCAATATATACAGTCCCATGTTTAGTATAAGTCTGCTTTTAGTAGAAACACCGCGTTATTTATTTGTTTGTTTTAAGGAGGAAAAGAACTCTAAAAGGTGTCTTTTGAAAGAACTGATCTGAAATTACTCTTGCTGTGCAACTGAATTAATATGAAACTTGTGTAGGTAACTGATTCACAAGTAGATTGCCTGTAGAAAATACCAGTAGTTTTATATGAAGAAAAGTTTTAACGGAGAAATGAGAAAATACAACATCTAAAGTTGTATCGAATGACTGAAAAATGTGATGTTGCTAATTATGAGAACATCAATATATCATAAGTGTATGGATAAGTAAAGAAAATTGAATGTAGGATGCGTGATAGAGGAGAATAAGAAATAGAAGAATGTGTGATGCAACACATAACTTACTGAGCAGAATTTTGGTTGCTGTCTTTGGACTGGGCAGCTGAGTGACACAGCTGCTTTTGTCAGCAGCTGCCGAGAACCATGCCACCAAGCAGTCACGCTGCTCTGATAGCCAAGTGAGCAGAATGCCCCAGGGTCAGGTCCAGCTTTTCCGCAGGCAGCAATGGGTGAGTGTGGTATCTGCGAGAGGTGTGAGAGGGAACAGACCGTGGGTCAGGTAGGTGTTGCTAGTCACTGAGCAGCTGCACCTTTGAGTCTCAGTGGGGGCTTGGCAGGTTTGGAGTGGGGAGCAGAGTGGGTAGCAAGAGAGGACAACTGTGGAAAGAGTAATCAATGGAACTGGTTTGATTAGGAGAGTGCAAAGAAAGAAGAGTTGTGTCTGTGAATTCTGAATTTTAAAATTTGCATACATATTTAAATCGGGAGATGCTGTAACACTCCTTGCTGAGTTTTCCCATCTCTTCTATAATAATAATACTTTTCTATAATACTTCTGGAAATTTTTATGTTACTAGAAATAGTGATTTATCTGCTCACTGTGTTACTATCATGCTGTGCAACTCTATACCTGCATAAGCTTATAGCAGAGCAGTGTCTATAACTTTAAAGCTAGACTCCCATTTATTGTCATTCATCAGTAATACTTAATCATATTTATGGTAAGAGAATTGATGTTAGGATTTGAAAGCTTTATCATCCCGTCACTGATTTAAATTAGATTGAAACTGTACTTGAAATTCCATTGTTCCAGAACACTGGAACAGGCTGCCCAGGGAGGTTGTGGAGTCTCCTTCTCTGGAGACATTCAAAACCCGCCTGGACACCTTCCTGTGTAACCTCATCTAGGTGTTCCTGCTCCGGCAGGGGGATTGGACTAGATGATCTTTTGAGGTCCCTTCCAATCCCTAACATTCTGTGATTCTGTGATTCTTCCACTGCTTAGACTATGACGGAGACCTCTCTACATCATCAGTACATCAGCTGATAGTGTTCAATGGCAGTTTTGAACTAAAAAAAAAATATCAAGCTTTCAGTGTCTGTGACTGAACTAACTTCTTATGTGTAGTTTCTTGCTAATAGAGATCTACTAGAAGAACAACCTGCAAAAATGTATACTGTATCTACACAACCAGTTTTCTGCTTTATGAAATAAACACATGATTTTTAATTCGTCTACTGTCAGCTCCTCCAAGACATAACTTCACATTAAGCGTAGAAGTAATATAAGTTTGTTTTCTTTCAACTTAAAACACTGTCCTGGTTTTGGTTAAAACAACACAAATACGCTTTTAGGGAATTTTCCTGCCAGCTAAGCTTTTCTAATTAACTGTACTTTTCTTAATTTGGCTGCATGTTTTTCAGACATTGATAGCTCTGGAGCTGATAACGTTAGCCATGGTATGCAGAAGAGGCCCAAGTTTATATTTATTGCTATGTCAGCCAAGGTTGCTGATAAATTTTGCACGTCCCGTGGGTGAGAGGTATATACCTGCAAGGAGGGGCAGACAGAACAGGTGACCAAAGCTGACCAATTAAGTATTCTATCCCATCCACATCACACACCGCATAAAAGTGGGAGATCATGAGGGCCTTGCTCTCTTTGTCTATGGTTGGCATCTGAAAAGGACCCTGTCACTCCTGTTTGCGATCGTAGGCCTACTTCCAGGCCATGTATCCCTGCATCCAGATCTGGTTTTCTGTCGAGTCCGGCCCAGGACTTCTGGGTGCCTGCCCTGCAGCTTCTGTAACAATGCCAGCTCCACTCCACACGTCACACTGGGAAATTCAATGTTGGGTTTGTATATTTTGCATTATTTTCTCTATTTATTAGTAGTATTAGTAAAGCATGTTTAACTTTTCAACTTGTAAGTCTCTCTCCCTTTTACTCCTATTCCCTTTCCTTAGTGGGGAGGGTGGGGGGTCAACAGAGAGCGCCTGCCACAGTTTATTATCATCCTGTGATAAACCATAACAAATACAAAAAGCACTCATATTGCCTCAGAAGATGCATGATACAGTCTCTCACCCTCAATTTTCCCAGATGAAATGACTTTTCCAGGCATGTTGAAATGTGACAAATAAGTACTTCTCTCTAAATTGCATATTGTTACCATTATTCTAATTTATATTTCTGCAGTATTTTATCTTAGGGAATATATAACACATTGAGTTTGTTTGCCTTATGAACACACCCACATTAACATCAATGAGACTTCTTTTTCTGAATGATTTTCAAGGTTCAGCTCCATATTCTTGGTAAACAGATCCAGAAAATACTGGAACTTGGAAACCTGTAAGCTGGCACTATTTTGTACTCTTTGCACTGTTATACAATATATGACTGATGAAGATGTTAAACACAATATCTCACAGAGAGGTCCTCAGCTAGCTAAAAAAGAGACTATGACATTTGAGGACTTGATCCAAACTTGTTTAGTGCAATCTCAAATAACATTTTCAGCTTTCCCATGAAGTATTGTGCCACTTCAACGCACTTCAGGTGAAACAACAGAATTTGCCAGTTCTATTTTAAACACACCATCTGCAACAACTCTGCTGTGAGTGTTGGCAGTACACTGACACCACATTACTAAAATGAATGAGACCTGACACATGGAGAAGTCCCAGGTTTCTGTTCCACCTAATATATAAATATATGAATATATATATATAAAAAAATTGGCTATTATTACAGAATTATTTTTTTCTTTGGGAAAGGTGACTGCTACTATTAATATCAATGTTGCAGTCTGCACTAGTATTTTAACACCTATTTAAGCTATTCTGATCTTGTTAGAAATTAATGGAAGAGGTCTTGCTGAGTGATGATTCTTGGGCATGATGGAGTAAAACAGCTATGTTCTTTTCCTGACTGTCGCGCTGTCAGCAGCAAAAGTTTAACGTGGTCAGGTTTTTATTACACTGGTGTCTGGTCCCCTGGAAAGTTGAAGTAACAGCAAATTTTTGGAGATGAAGGAGTCTGCCTTTAAAATTGGTGTATTAATGTGGTGTGTGCAAGCAAGGTGACATCTTAAATGTTGAATTTTTATAATGCAATTGCTTACATTACTTGTACTAGGCTTTTAATTCCGGTAACTAATACAACTCAAAATTAAATGAACATACAGCTCCTCTTGTCATGTTACCAGTTGCATTAAGGACAAGACATAGCTTCATTGAAACTTTAGATAGAAGTTTGCAGGTTCTCCAGATGTTTTCTGCATATTAATGCACCTTACAAGCTTACATGTGCCACTAAGGCACATGGAAAATAAGGAAATGATTGGTGTCAGTCAATATCACAGAATCCCAGAATCACAGAATGTTAGGCATTGGAAGTGACCTCAAAAGATCACCTAGTCCAATCCCCCTGCCAGAGCAAGAACAACTAGATAAGGCTATGCAGGAAGGCGTCCAGGCAGGTTTTGAATGCGTCCAGAGAAGGAGACTTCACAACCTCCCTGGGCAGCCTGTTCCAGTGTTCTGTAACCCTCACTGAGAAAAAGTTTCTCCTCAAATTTAAGTGGAACCTCTTGTGTTCCAGTTTGAACCCATCACCCCTTGTCTTACCGTTGGTTGTCACTGAGAAGAGCCTGGCTCCATCCTCGTGACACTCCCCCTTTACCTATTTATAAACATTAATNGGCCCAGTGCTGGCTCAGGTATGGCTTCACTAAGAGCAATTCATGCTTGACAAACTTGGTGGCCTTCTACAGCAGGGTTACAGCATTGGTGGATAAGAGAAGAGCAACTGGTGTCATCTACCTGGACATATGCAAAGCATTTGACATTGTCCTACACGACAACTTTGTCTCTAAATTGGAGAGTCAAGGATTTGACAGACAGACCACTGTGGATAAGGAATTATCTGGATGGCAAAACTCAAGAAGTTATGGTCTACATCTCATGTCTAGGTGGAGACCAGTCATGAGTTGTGTTCCTTAGAGGTTGGTACTGGAACCAGCACTGTTTAACATCTTTGCTGGTGAGATGAGTGATGGGGTTGAGTACATCGTCAGCAAGTTTGCTGACAACATCAAGCTGTGTGGTACAATCACCATGCTGGAGGGAAGGGATGCCATCCAGAGGGACCTGAACTGGCTTAAGAGGTGGGTCTGTGAGGACTTCATGAAGTTCAACAAGTCAGTTAGCTATAAAATTAAATTGTACAACATATAACCAGCATTATCTCTGTCACACTAGTGTCCCGCTCTTTCTAGAACAGCTGCTTTCACAGTTTATAGATGGCTCCTACAGTTCTTTTGTCTTTTAAAGGAGAGGGGGGTTCTAGGATAAAGCTTGTGTGTGCAACAGCAGGGTTAGAGAAGCAGTTTAAAAATCAACAGCAAAAATTTTCTTCAGGTCATAGAATCATAGAATCATTTAGGTTGGAAAGGACCTTTAAGATCATCAAGCCTAACCATTAACCTAACAAGTGCTAACTCCACCACTAAACCATGTCCCTAAGTGCCTTGTCTACATGTATTTTAAACAGTTTCAGAGAACCACTCAACCACTTCCCTGGGCAGCCTGTTTCAATGCCTGACAACCTTTTCCATGAATAAATTATTCCTAATATCCAACCTAAACCTCCCTTGGCATAACTGGAGGCCATTTCCTTTTTTCCTATTCGCTTGGGAAAAGCGACCAAAACCCACCTTGTTACAACCTCCTTTGAGGCAGTTGTAGAGAGTGATAAGGTGTCCCTTCACCCTCCTTTTGTCCAGACTAAACAACATCAGTTCCCTCAGCTTCTTGCTTGTAAGACTTGTTCTTGGTCCTGTCCTCCCATACACAATACTCTTTCCATCTGTTACCCCCTTCTGCTGCTGCTGATTACACTCATAGACACGTGAACTCACCTGTGAAGACAAAGGACCAGGCTGAGAGTGGTGGCTGTAGCAGTCCAGCTAGCAATAAAACTAGGGTAGCTGTTCACTCACTCCTCTTCCACACCCCAAGTAGGGGAGAGAACCAGAAGGGAATGGAGAAACCTGTGGGATGAGATTAAAAAAAAACACACACAAAAAACCCAACCATACAAAAAAACCAAACAACAACAACAATAATAACAATAACAATGACAACAACAACAATAATAATAATAATTGATAGTGCAATTTCTTACAAAACTCCAGTCATGCTGAACGGTGAGCTCTGGATAGGACTGCATGCTAGTCCTGAACAGCTGATCCCAATGAGAGAGCAAAAATGTAAAAGACAGCAGGGCTCAAAGGCCAACTGCAAAATGGCAGAATCTCAAAAGGCTGAAATAGAACTGAGCTCCTGATGGAATGGAACTCCCATATGCAACTGAACCAGAACACAACTGAACTAATGAACTGGAAAATCCATCCCAAATTATATACAGAGCATGGCACTAAATGGAAGGGAATATTTAATCGATTAGGTGTCAGTCAAGGTCTGTCCCATGTATGCCTGCACTTTCTAGATGCCTTGCAGATGCAAACAGAAAGCCTAGAAAGACCTTAGTCTCCCTGACAACAGCTAAGAAGTCACTATGTTCTTACATTCTCTCTGTACCAAATCCAACACGCTGGAAAGATACAGAGATTTTTAAGTTGGCTCTTCTGAGGCAAAATATGGGAAACTTGGTGTGTTATCACAGTATTCTCACACCAAATCCAGAACAAAGAACCATACTAGCTATGAAGAAGAGACATTTCTAACCACATGAAGAAAATTTACTCCATTTCAGACAAACCAACACAGTGGTGTGTGGGGCTACTACAGGAATGTATTCAGAGCCATGTGTGTTGGCAGGCTTTGAGTCAACTCTCCTTCATCCATTCATCAGAGCATGGAGACTTATTGTTGTCTCACACTGGCAGCCTGATAGGAATGCTCAGTCAGGCATTATTTCTAGTTTTTTCTCTACATCCCTGTCTTCTGATGTGAAATGGAGTTTCTAATGTTCTGTTTTTCTAATATGCTGAATACAATGTACAACCCAGGACTTTTTGCTGTTCCGATTAGCTCCTCGATAATTTCCTATCACCTTTCTTTCCCCATTGCTACGCCAGCTGGTTAAGTGTGAGTGCTTGCTTCATACTGTGTCATTAAGCTGGTAAGTATAGAACCTATACCTCAGAATAATGTCGAAATATTTCATCTCTGTTATGTTCCAGTTACTATGACAATCAGTTCTGCAATCATCTCTTTGTATTTTCAATGAACACACAATTCATTTCCTTGCATTTTAGTGCAGTTCATTTCAGCTCCATATCTAGAGGTAATACTAAAAAAAAAAAAAAGACACATATATATTGAAGTTAGTTCTGCACCAACTTTTAACTGATAAAACATACTGACTTTTAAAAGACTTCTGTGCCAGATCACACTTTTTTTTTTTTTTTTGAATGCATTGAAGGTTATAACAGGTTTCCTATTACATTAACATAAAAATGCAGGGAAAATGTAATTATTTTTTTTTTTAAATTGTGCCTGTCAGAATTATCACAATTCCCTGTTCAGTCCCCATAACCGTCTCTATTCTTACATGTTTGAATGTGTTCAGCTCAACAATATTAGACAAGTTGATAAGAAGGTTAGAAGTAACAGTGTGTTTGGGAATAGTGTATGTAACCCTATATATTTGCAATACATACAATTTATCTTGTAACTTCTTATATCAGATGTAGGTGGCAAGGTTTTGCTAATGATAGGAGATGCAGGAGGGGCAGAAGCTGTGGTCTTCCCTGTGCCAGCCACAGATGGTTCCAGCTGGCTCCAAAATGGACTCTGCAGGACACAACTGAGCCCTTCAGAGGACTTTGTCTTATCTCTGGGAGAATGTGTTTAAGAAATGGTGAAAAAGCTGCACAGCACTGAAGAGAGGGTAAGTGTGGAAACAATCCTATAAGTTTAGAGAAGTAGAAGGAGATGCTCAAGATGCTGGCACAGAAATTCCCCTGCCTCTGTAGTGTAGTGTATCCCCTATAGTATGGAGCAGATATCCAGACTACAGTCCATGGAGGACCCCACACTGGAGCAGGTGGATATACCCTGAAGGGAGCTGCAGCCTGCAACATCCTGTGTTGGAGCAGAGAGGGATTCTACCCTGAAGGAGTGCAGCCCATGGAAAGGATGCATGCTGGAGGAGAAAAAAGTCTGAGAAGGAAGAGGCAGCTGAGAGGAACTGTTACAAACTGGTTGTAGTCTTCCACTTCCCTTTGCACCTCTCAGGGGCAAGGGGGAACATGCTGTTTTAACTTGTCTTTTTTTCTCACCATCAAACTCTATTATTTAACTGGTAATAAATTAAATAAATTTTCCTCAAGTCAAGCCCATTTTTCTCATGACTATAGTTTTAGAGTGGTCTCCCTGTCTTTATTTCAACCCCTAAGCTTTTCCATCTTATTTTGTCACAACTCCTGTTGAGGTGGGGGTTGAAAATGACTGAGTGCACATCTGGCTGCCAGCCAAGATCAACCTACCACAGTTACAAAATGTATTAAACTCTCAAAAGCCATGTGGAGTATTTAAAATTCAAATGTCAACACTTGCCAAAGAAATAGCATCTTAAAATATTACTTTTCTTTTTCAAATCCACAGAATAGCAAAACATTTCTCTGCTATATCATTCTTGAAGTGTCTCTAGAGAAATTCATAGAAAATGTAATGCTGTCGGATCTATTCTTTCAGATCAAGGAATGCTTTCCTCTGAACAGTACAAATGTTATTCATTCTTTATTTTCAAAAGCTTCTTCAGAGAATCCACAGGTGCCAACATGAGCTGGGGCATGGATATGGCGTGTGGGAGGGAGCTAGAAGATGAGTTTACCTGGCCAAGCAGTGTCCTGTGGGCTGTAGTGTGTCTGGCTGTGACCTCAGTGCTACTATAACCCAGACTTTTCCAGGTAAACTTAAATAACCATCCACCCGCTTTAGACCTTCCTCAGTCAATCCAAACTTACACTAGTTTTATGAGTCGATTCAGGGCCAGGCTGATCTTAAATGTCTCCTGTTCCTGTCTAAAAGAGAAGACCTGGGAAATCTTTACCTTAAATGCTCTTAGGGAATAGTCCATTAAAATAATCAGGCTTAGAGGGTGCTAAGAATGTCATTAAAATAATACCTAACAGGGGGTGGCTGAACTGCATTTTTTAGTCAACAACAGGCTCTCTTCAGTCCTCAGTCTTTGATGCAGATGCTAACTTCCAGGTTGTCTAACGGAACAGGAGACCTCTCAAAACATCAAGCACCTGGAGTACGTAGACAAAAGTATTGCAGCTAAAGGTGAACAGATGCAACCTAGGAAGACAGTGGTAACATGCTTCCTGTAAAACAATATAATTGCTGCAATCACTCTACATGTGTTAGAGACAACTTATATTTATGGCAATTTTCTGCAAAGCTTAGCAACGAACACAAATCTCTCCTGAGACTTTTATCACTCTATAAATTTTTATAATAAATAATTACATGCACAGAATTTTTGAAAGAATATAATCCTCTATGTAAGGGAAATAGTATTTAAGTAAAATAAATTTACTGAAATTTACTGTTTCACCCTTGTTAGATTCTGTGTATAGTTATGTGGTCTGCAAGCAGGAGCTCTATATTGAGGTAATAAATAGAAGAATAACCTTAGCATATCTTCAGCTACTAGCCATAGGTACACATATATATATAAAATCCATCTGTTTGTCTGATATTATAGCAGCACCAGCAGATCTGGTAGTCTCTACAGTTTGTGTCTCTTAAAAGAAATAAAAACTTTCAGTTCTGCAGAGAAAACCAGTACCTGCATAGCTTATGAGCAGCATTGTAATGGCTCACTAGGCAGTTTGGAAAAGCTTCAGTTTTCCTATTTTGTCAAGTTTCTTCCACCAATTGATCAGCACCTCTTTCGCCTTCTGTGAACTGAATTTTTTTTAATCTATATTTTGCCAAGAGTTGCAGTGATGGGAAAAAATGCTGAAGGCATCTTGTTTGTTTTTGTTCTAGAAGACAGATCACTATGAGTAACTATAAAGTGGAAAGGGTAAACAAGAGGTCTACATTGTCTATGGAAAAAAAGAAAAAAAACATCTTTTCACCTCTATCAGTTATAGAGGTAATTATTAAGAAACTAAGAAAAATGAAAAATAAATTTTGTTTTCGAAGTTTTCAAATCTAATTTGGTGGGGCTAAAATACTATACAGCAATGCTGCATCTCTGTATTCTTGAGTTGCCATCCTGGACAGAGGTGCCAAACAAAAATTAAAAATCTTTCTTGAGTTATTTTGGGTCTTTGCAAATTCTTATGAAACTTGTGAAAGAAATCTGACTTCTTTCTTTTTCTTTTTAATGGTGATATACATGATACATTATTTGTTCAAATCCAGCCTTTCTGCCTTATTATTCTCCTATTAAGGATAAAAATAGAGAGTGTGTATTATTTCCTCTGGAGGCTTTTTTGTTTCTGGAGATTTTTGCTTTCTTTGACAAAATGCATTAGTGTTTTCTCTGATTAAATGCTTTATTATTTTGCTGACTGTTAGAAGTTATTTCGTACTATGCCTTCATAGTAGAAATGTGAGCATTCACTTGACTGCTTCTGTACTTACTACATCGTCTACAAGTGCCCTTAAGTGAGGGTAGGTGGACTCAGTGACCTTGAAGGGTCACTTAAGTCCTATGTTTTTAATTTTCTTCCAGTTATGAAAAACAAAACAAAACTGTACATATGTTCATGTTGAAAGTGGTAACTGGTACAGCCAGGTTGAGGAAGGAATCAGAAATGCTGTCAGACTGATCTGAGGAACCAGCAGAGATGGGACAGGACTGGGAGTGTCCCTGCACAGTGACAGTGACAGAGACAGGACTGAGGCAGCAGAAGCAGAGCACAAGCAGGGCATTAGGAAGGCAGGAAGGGGTTGAAAATCAGGAATACAAGTTAAAAGGGTGTCACATTATCATTCTCTGTTCATGTTGCAGTGTCGATTCATGCCTGCAAACCCCTCACACATCCAGGGTACTTACAAGCATCTGATTTACTTGACCTTAACATGGTACCTGGATGCAGAGATTCCCCATATAAATACAGGATGGTTGTGTTAAACTAAGAAAGATAGCTGAAAAACAACCTGAATTAGAATACTTTATTGTCTCATCAGCATTCAGTACCATAATGCCAGTTAAGAGTAGATGACAACAAAACAGAAGAACAAAGAGGTTTAGAACGGTAGATAAAAGGAGAGCAATGAAGGGAAAAACATGTCACTTAATGTGCTCAGGGAAAGGTAGAGGGCAGTGGCAGACCCTGTGGCTCTGTATTCACAGGATCTTCCTTCCAGTGCTGTGTGTGTTACAGATGAACACGTAATGTGGAGATCAATTTTTTATTGATAGCAGATGGATACAGAGGTCTTTCTGTCTCTGATATCTGAAATGCTATAACCATGCTGTAACAAGTATAACAGAACTTTCTTGAAAACTTATGTTTCTTCCCTGTTTAAGGTATTTTTTGCAGTGGGATGTCACAATATAACTGGAACTCAGTTACTTTATTTGGACATAACTCAATAACTGGCAAAGAAATTACAGTATAACAAAGTTTGTGCTTAAGTATGATGACTGTCACTCACAAATTTGACCAGTGGAAGATCAGGACCTCCCTTATCTGAACTTTTGTCAGAAGTGTGCAAAGAAAAGGAAAATACTGCATAAATGAATGGTGATTTCTGGAAAAGGTTTTGTGTGTCGTATTTTATGGGAAGGGAAAGCTAACATTTACAGACCTTTATAAAAGATTTTAACTTAATTTAATAGTTAAATAAGTTGGGTCTCTATATAAATAGAAGATGAGGAAAACCACTTGCTTTTCTTAGGGCAAAAGCTTCGTATTAGACTTTATAATGAGTCTGAGAACTTGATCAGAGGTTTAGTTTGGAGACTGGTTTTCTACATATCTGAACTTACTTATATACATACAGCAGTTTGATATACACCCTCTGCAATATATATGCCTTATCATATTTAACAGGCAAGCATGATATCAGTGGACATGATGGTGAAACCTGAAGTTATCAAGGCTCTCAAGACCTCTCATGGGTCAATGACCAGAAGCAGTGCCTCCATGAGACAGTCTGAATACCGGTCTTTTTAATGGGTTAGGCTCAGGAACAGTAAGAAACAGGTTTGTTCAAGTCTAAGAGGAGAGGAAATATTTCTGATAGGAACAATACGCTGCAGGAAAGGGAGCTCATGGCACTGACAGTGTGCCTTGGACCACAGGTCCTTCATTGCAGTATCCTGGAATAGCTCAGTGTTGTAATTGACAAAAACATAACAACCAAACATACAAGCTGGTCATTAGCAGCCTGCAAAGAAACTCAGCTCAGAATCAGTGTGAACAAAGCAAAAAGATGGTGGAGATGATTGTGGCACATGGGGTCATAGGTCAAAGTTTACCTAACAAACAAACCAGTTCTTAGGCTTTGTGCTTAAAATTAAAAGAGGGGTGTAAAAGAGCTCCTGTTTTGGATTTCTCAGGGATCTTTCTCTAGAATATTTTTTTCCCCTTGCTAAATAATTTTCCCTTCAGGTTTACATCTTTCTCTCTTTTTTAGAAAGTGTGAAGATGCAAACTTTATCAAAAGATTTGACTTGATGCTTTTAGATCTCTTTTCATAAGCTCTCAAAGCAAATATTCAGCCCAGTTATCCAAAATAGTTTATTTATCTGTAAGTTCGATTTGAAACAGCATATATATAAGACTTAAATACACCAAATAATAAGAAAATGGAGGAAAAACTTTTTCATTACAATATTTCTTATTTAAATTTTCAGACTTCTATCCATAAGTATGTGATGTATTAATGCATATAATTGTAATTCTTCAATCTATCAGTCATATGCTACCTTCCATGTGGTAGCTTTTAAAATTTTACACCATTTTTTTTTTTCTCCAAAATCATGTTTAAGTCATACTTAAATTATAACATCTCAAAGTATTGCAAGTCTGTTTCATAACTCCAAAAAAGTGAACAGCCGAAGAATGTGACAGAGACTTTCTTTCAGTTTGCTTACATTTTATGCCATGCTATTCACACCACATGCTGTGCCACTACTATGCTACAAATACTTGTAAACATCAGGGAAAAATCACTTAATTTCCATAATCCACAATCAATCAGTACACCTTTCTGAACATGGTCTTCTGCCCATTTCTCTGAGGTGTTGTGTCACATCGTTACTCTGTTGTGGTCATCCACGTTCTTTGACTCGTTGCCAAGCCAATCCATTCTCTGTTTAGGAGCTTCTCACTGCAGTCTTTCTCCTCCTCCCACCCCAACCCTCTGCCTGCATCTCTTCCTTTTTCTCAGCTGCTTGTATCACATTTACTAGTCACAGTCTTGATGCACAACCAATTCCATCTTTTCTTTACTTTTGTTGTAATATTTATTTTTTTTTTTCATGTGGCTACAGCCCTCTTTCTCACTTGGTCCTAGCTCCTGTACTCCCACTTCCAGCAGACTTCACATCCCAATCTATTTTTTCTTCCCCATACTCTGAATTTTTGCCCAGTTTTTCTCTGTCAAAGTTCTAAGTGGTCACCAAGAGAACAGCAAGACAGGAGGCCAGGGCCATACTTTACCTCCAAAGAGATTGATGAACTTCCAGCAAATCTCTCCAGTGTTTTCTGCTTTCAGTGAGTTCTTGTTAGTTTGTTTTTCATGTGTGGTGCATGCCTTTTGCTTCTGTTCAGCACTAGAAATTGAAAGAAACTCAAATGTGCTGCACAAGAAGAGCTGTTACATTCTAGTTAAGTCTTTCCGATTAGGTGCACATTGTGATTATTGAGATATTTATAAAGTGAGCAAATTAAGGTTGATTTTTGCAGGTTCAGTAGGGTTCACAAGAACAGCCAAACTATCAAAGCAAAGGGTTGCAAAAACTTTTTAATCTAATTTCCCTCATGAATGTTTTTTTCCTATTTTACTTTATTATCTAAAATAACGGAACTTTTGGCTGAAGTAATAAATTAGAAAAATAATTTAAAATATTAACAGAGATGCTGCAACTATAACTAGTATTTCAGTCCTTTGCAAACTGACCATACTCCCACCACCTTCTCCAAACACCTTCCTTGTGCAGTAAGCAATCATTCCTCTGAGTTCCTTGCAAGTAATTATGGATTTATTTGTAATAAATGTTTGCACAGAGTTTTGTTTTGTTGTTGTTATTCTTCTTTTTTTTTTTCCCCTCTCCTAAAAGAATTGCATTTTCAAAGTAATTTCTTGATTAATCCAGATATTAATTGGGGGAAAAAAAGGATTATAAATAACTATTATTTTTCATCTTAATGAGTATTTATTTTAAATAAGTGTTGTGGTTTAAACTGTCAGGCAACTAAACACCACACAGCTGTTTGCTCACTCCCACCCCAGCAGGATGGGGAAGAGAACTGGAAAGAAGGTTAGTCACCCTAATCACTTTCTTCCTGTACATTTTTTCATTAATTGTCAATATGATTACAGGTTATAGTAGGGGACATGAACAAAATGGAAAAATTTCAGAGGAAGAAGACAATGAGACAGTGTCAGAGCAGCAAAATTACGTGACCTAGAACGTTGAGAAGAGCCACCAAGGTAAAGGTTGTGCTTTGAGTACTCTCCTCCATTAAGAAAATAAACATTTCTGCAACCTGTTAAGACCAAAGCCTATACCCATCGATTTCAACCAGAGGCTTCATATTTTCTTTAGGAACACTAGGATTCAGTTAATGCTAAGTTTAAATTTATATCTATATAAAAATATATTTATACATATAAAAATACATTATAAAGACATTTTGCTAATTACAGGAATTGTTATTATTTTGAATGTGACCCAGTGCAGTGTGACCTCTAAATTGACACACTGTAGTTTTTCACAATTTGACTATAAATAGCAAAGTATCCGTTTGCTGGCTTAAGGATCTGTTTGACTTACTTTAATGAAGTATAGTAACATAAACTCCATATTTCACCATCATATCTGATTGTGAATGTCACTATTTCTTCCATCTTGAATGCCTCTTTATTCTTCCTCTTTGCACAACAGAGACTTCTAAAAGCAAGCAGAAAAAAAAAATGCTCATGGTTATAAAAGAAACCCACAACATTATCAGGACTCGTGCCATCCATCAGGGATGTCTAAATGTGTTAATATTTTAGTAAAGCCTATGTAGTTTCAGTTCCTATATGTCTATCAGTCTAAGTTAAATAACTTGAAAAATGCTAATTTTGAACTGAAGGACAAGCAAGCAACAAAATCACTCTGTTATTCTTACCAGACTTCATGTCTATCAAATAAAATATAAATTGATATTCCAAGAAGCACGTCTTCAAAACAGTGTACAGGGAGCTACAGAACAAATCTTTTTAAAGTAAACGTGACTTGAGAACATAACTTCCCAGGAGGGACCTATGAAAAATACCCCTCATCATCTCCAAATGTATTTGAGTCGAAAGGAGATCCCAGAAGGATAGAACCACTTTTTTTGTTATGGTAATTAAATACTTGTAGCTCTAGCAATTTGTTCTTAACTACTAATCTACCAAAACAAGGAAAAACATAGTAAGAATTAAGGAAGGAAGCAGTTATTTTAAAGAGGACAAAGGAAGATATTTCATATCTAAAAATATTATGAACTTTATATAGTCTTGAAAATATATTTTATTATTGTAAGTCTGCACTAACTGGTGTTGTTCTTTTGGCTCTATATGAAACAGTCTTTAAAATTTTTAAATGCTGTATTGTTTTCAGTTTTATATAGAGGTTATTTAAAATTCAGGATTTGCATGTTAAGAGAAGGGTTAATCTGTTTTTAATGTGTATATTTCAGGATGGAGAAGATCTTCTGTATTCAATAATTAGTGTAGAAACTGAAACTTTTGAAACTCAGTATTTGTTTTTGCAGAATGGAGAAGATTTTATGTGGCTTTGGTTCCAGGACACTGTTTACAAATAATTAAATCAAATAGGAAGGTACATTAGTGAAGACACTGAAGAAGCCATTCCATATTTTAAAAAAAAAAAAAAAAAAAGTAATTTGGAGGTGATTTGTGTTTTTTCCCCCAAATCCTAGACGTTAAACCCATTACATGTTCCTATTGACCTAAGAATACAGAGACAGTGATAGTTTGTCACTCAATGCAGGCAAAACATACACATAGCTGTACTTTTGCTGAAGAAATACATTAGTACAAAGCACTACTATTTCATCTGAACAAACTGAGATATCTTGATAGATAAATTGAAAATACTTTAATCAACTCCATTATCTGTTATTTTTAGTTAATAGATTATGGCTATAATAATTATTGTATGCCACCTGAATTTTATCCAGGCTAGCTGGATAGATATTTTAAGTGCAATTCATCTTCAGAATCAGAGATGGTATTCACTAGACCACAGCATAAATTGCAGTTGGCCTGGGATTTAATATAATAACAATAAAACAAAGTTTCTCTATGGATGAGATAAAGTAAGGTGAATGACATTTTTATCTGTCATAAATATATGTTCAATTCTTATTTATGTTATCTACAGGCTAATAGAATAGTTGTGAAATATCAGGCAGGCTAATAAAATAAAACTTGGGAGATCAAGAATAAAACAAATAAATAAATAATATGGCTATGCCTCACTGTTCATGTGATTGAATTTTCTCATTTGAAACATCAGGAGACTAAACCATTTTCTTTATTTAGAATGTGCATTACTTAATTGAATTTGTACTATACTGTAGAATCAAAACCCATCACTGTTCCATTGCTAGAAATTGTTTTTGGGTTATAAGCAAGATAGAAAAGAAAATATTGCAGTTTTATGATAAGTTTACAAAATCTAATGCTTTTCTGGTTTAATGAACTGTCATCCTGAAAGCTTCAGCCCCACTTTTCACTGAAAAATAGTAAGCATTGCTGTACGGTAACTGACAACAGAGAATGTGCATTGACTCATGAGGCATCTATGTTTGTGTCCTTGAATACAACAAAAATTACATCTGAAAAGCATTTAAAACTGCATCTCTAGTGTACCTTACATATTACTGAAAGTAAGTTGTATGATAAGTGTGTTACTGTATATAGCTCTAATTTAAATACGTATCAGTTGTTGAGAAAGCATAATCTCATCTTAATTCAACTGAAAGCAGTATTTTTTTTTTTCATTTCTGAATCTATCATCTGTAAGACACTACCGTTTATGTATCATTTAATAATCTTAGTTATTACCATGCATTTATCTCGTTGGCTGATGAGAAAACATCATGTTATGATTAACTTGTAGAGACTGATGAGACCCATTATACAGCATCAAGAATATTCTAGACAAAATTAAGCAACTTATTTTTATAATTTAGGAGGTGATTGTATTTATTGCTCTGTCACTGTTTTGCAGAACTATGTTTTCAGTGGACTTGTTATAAGCAGGAAATATTTTTTTTAGTGCTTTCCTTCCTGTGCAAATGATGTTACATGCTGAATAATATCCAGTAGCTGAACCAAGCTACCAAAGCAGACGTTCTTCCATTCCTTGAAATTTGTATTGAGTTACTGAAATACATAATAATCTAAACTCTGAAGTAGCCTGTGTGTGTTACTTCTTAGAAAGGCATTTTTCAGAAAGAAAAACAGTACCTCCAATTGCAGTACTCTAACAGGTGAAGAGGATTATTTTTTTCCTTTTACATATGTGGAAATCAGAAACCATTTTCTTAAGACTATCTATTATTTGGTAATGTTAGGAAAAGATCCTGCATCTATCATAAAAAAATATTTTGATGGCTACTTTTTCAGGTCCTTTCCCTTCCATTTTTGTGTGTTAAATGATGCTGAAAAAAAAAAAAAAATCATATA
>VWYH01001295.1:295272-440498 GCA_013399365.1 Pampusana beccarii
AAAAAAAAAAAAAAATCATATAGCACTGTTCTAGCTTAGCATTTGTTTAACTTTGCTAGTAAAGCAGCTTTTTGCAGTAAAGCACAAATTTAAAGCTAAAATCATGATAAATAGTTATAAATGTGAACGCTTACTCAGAATTTCATGATTCAGAGATGTGTATTTAAAAAGTTTATATAATGCTGCCTATGATAATTTTTATTTGTAGCTTCTTATGTAGAATACACGTTTATTTTAAATGTTCTTGTGTATCTGTAGAATCATGGCCTTAAGCCATGAGTCACTCCATTAACTTTTAATCACTATTTAAAAATCCAAAAGTCATGGCAAAAGAAGTCTGAAGAATTAGCTATTATGACTCTTTGCAATGATAGCATTTCTTATGTTTCAGATAGCAAACATTTTTTTATGAGTTTCAGGCTGAATTGGGACACTATTGGGACACAATTTAATTGTTTTTCATGTATGCAGCCACAGATTTTTTTTATACTTTGTAGCATTTTCTTTGCAATTAGTATATATTTTTTAAAGTCTGTATTAATGAGAAATGCAGAGTAAAATGTTCTGTAATATGACTTCTGCCATTAATGAACCTTATTTAACATTCTAGTTAAAGGACTGCTTCCAGTCTGATAAAAATAATAAAAAAAAAAAGCTTCACACCTATGAATTCATTCTTGACTTTTTTTTCCAAGTTGAGGCAATGTTCAGTCCACTGTCTCATGTCTTTCTTGCTCTATCTCACTTTCCATTCCATGCCACCTTGAGAGATTTTCTTCCCGTGGTGGGTTGATCTGGGCTGGCTGACAGACCCTCACCCAGCTGCTCTCACTTTTCTCCTCCATAGGACAGTGGAAGAAAATAAGATGGAAATACCCACAGGTTGAGATAAGGACAGGGAGATGACTTGCCAATTACTGTCATGGGCAAAACAGACTGGATTTAGGGAACTTTATTAAATTTATTCCCAACTAAAAATACAGTAAGACGATAAGAGAGACAAAACTAAAACCACCTTCCCCCACCCCCTGTTCTTCCTAGGCTCAACTTCACTCCTTCACTACTTTCTCTTCTGTCTCTTTCCCCTGGCTGGCACAGGGGATGGGAAATGGGTGTTGTGGTCAGTCCATAATGCTTCATTTCTGCCACTCATTCCTCCTCACACTATTCCGCTGCCCCAGTGTGGGGTTCTTCCCACAGCACACAGTCCTCCATGAACTGCTTCAGCATGGGCCCTTTCTATGGGATACAGTCGTTCAGGAACAGACTGCTCCAGCATGGGTCCCCCCACAGGCTACGTGTCCTGCCAGAAAACCTGCTCCTGTATGGGCTGTTCTTCACGGGGCACAGCTCCTGCCAGGAGCTTGCTCCAGGGTGGGCTCTCCATGGGCTGCAGCTTCCTTCACGGCACATCAACGTGCTCCGGTATGGGGTCCTCCCTGGGCTGCAGGTGGATATCTTCTCCACCGTGGACCTCCATGGGCTGCAGGTGGACAGCCGGCCTCACCACAGTCTGCAACATGGACTTCAGGGGAATCTCTGCTCTGGTGCCTGGAGCACCTGTCACTGGCCTTGGTGTCTGCAGAGTTGTTTCTCTCTCAGACAGCTGCTGGAGTATGTTCGTTACCCTTTTGTACAGAGGCACCACCAACTTGGCTGGTGATGCTATGTTGGGTCCATTTTGGAGCTGGCTGGAATCAGCTGCATCTGACACAGCCTTTGGTCTTTCCTCAAAAAGACCAGCTCTGCAGCCTCATCTCACTCCCAGAACTTTGCCAGGTAATCCCAATACAATTCCATGGTCAGCCCTTCTTTTCTAAGTGACCAAAACCGTTCTCATAACATGTTTAGATGTTTTGGCATGATTTTATATGTGACTGATTTTCTCTATATTCAGTTATTAGAGCTCACTAAGCTATATTGTACTGAACTTGTGTTTTGGAGTAGCTACTGAAGTACTTGGATTTTTATTATAAATACAAAAAGTCATAGTGTGCTTCTGTTGGGATCTAGATATTCCTCACACTAGGGAATTCCCTGAGCACTAGGCTATACTGCCCTTATTTCTTAGCTTTTGGTTATTTAATAATTCATTTAAAGCTTACTTGTTTCAACAATGCAGGTGCAAGAACAACAGCCTAGATAGGGTTTTCCTGAAAGAAAAGGCAACATGGATTCTAAGTCTCCCCAGAAAGACTAGTCTTTGATCTTCTCTTCAATAATTTTCTCGTTACACTTTGTTTCAATGAACTCTGAAAAAGTTTGAATCTAATGTCCCTATGGAGCATGAACATGCTGAGTGTTTCGCATTCTGTTTGACCACTGAAATACTTCATTACAAGGCTCACATATGCTTTCTGTCTCATAGACAGCTCATGTACTCTAATTCTTCTCTTCTGTCCCAGCCCACTAGGCAATAACTATTTAATCACTAGGTGCCATATGAGGTCTTCCTAAATCCTTCTTTCACCATTTAGAGAAATGTAATGCTAAAAGTAGGCAGTATTTATGCACAGAATAAGACTACATAGAAAATACAACTTGGGGTAAAATGATGAAAGCAGTACTCTGATACGTTAAGTGATACACAATTAAGATTATGGATAAATTCTACTATGTACATTTCATCAGTTGCAGGTAAATTATATAATCCACAGGTGTTTAACCTTTAATTAGGTTTTCTTATTTTTCCAAGCAATAAGGTGACGTTGTTGCATATTCACATACGCTTTCACACTGGTACATCTCTGGAGAGCTAAAGAAAGTGTGGTTTCTCTCTCACTCTCTCCCTGTCTCTCACATCATTTCTCACATTTATATAATGCTACTAAACCGTATTACGTTACTGCACATAGAATTTGTCTTGTAGAGGAAGGACAGAGAGAACAACAAATCATACCTGACAAATACTAGTCACACTTCCTGACGCCCTTCTGTAAGAAAGTTGGACACCACAGTGCTGAGATTGGTATAAGTAATTACACTTCAAGTATGTGAGTGTGTTGTGACTCAGTGCTGAGATGAACTAACAGGTTTCAGATCTGGGTGAGTAACTACATGTTCCTTCTTCTCTCCAGTGATCCAGGGGTTAAATCTACCTAGACAGATAAATCACTAAAAAATGTTGCCAGTGTTACAATATCCTTTGTGTCTTTGATAACGCTTATACCATCAGACATCAATGTGTGTATAATGGTTTGGGTTGTATTTGGACAGAACTATAGCAAAAATTATTTATGCTTACCTCAGGTTTGTGTCTAATTTATAGAATTACATAAACCTGTCAGTCTTTCTAAACAAGGGAATTAGATAAAACATTACTTGTTGAATAACAATGAAGCAAATTTATCCTAGAGATGAAAATAGCAGCACAAATTAAAAAGAAGGAGGGTGAGAATTGTGAATATAAACGTCTGGACTCTTAACTCATCCCATTCCAGGCAGCTATTTCCTATTTTGTGTGCAAGCCTCAGATTTCCTTGAAAAACATGGTCCTGTTCTTTTACGTTTTTTACATTTCAAGCCTGAGGTGGTATTGGTGGCAAACCTGTGGCAAGCTTTAAAAATGTTTGTGACATTTTGAACATCGCTGTCACAGATGTCTGATCTAATTAGATGTTAATCTCTTCAGGGCAAGGACTGTACTTAACCATGTACCCAGTACAATGGAATTTCCGGTCTTAGCTTGGGTTCATAGACAATGTTATAATAAAAAATGATTAAGAGGGGTAGAAGGTTTAAATAATGCTGATGACATGGCTTTGATGACCTCCCTGGGGGTATTATTCATCACAGTCTAATGAGATCATTAGGAGGAATAGTTTCCTATTTCAGGATACAGCCAACATAATTTTGGCTGAATCAATGCAAAGTCCAAGCGCCTGTAAATGATAATGGTGCTGCTGTAGTTACTGTGGAGTAAGAAGATTCATCAAGGGAGCTGAATCCTCGTGACTTGTTTAAGTGAATCTTCCAGTAAACTGAAGAATAGAAGGACAGATGGCAAGATGGGGTATGTTAAATAAATCAGTAAACAAAGACCAGGCCTCAAGTCTCAGAAAAGAGCAGACCTTATGAAAATACTTTTGAGAGTGTAGTAATACTCTGTCATTTGTTATTTTGGCTTGTGATCTCAATGGGTCACTCAAGCTGATAATCATAATCTAAGAGATATATTTACTGTGAAATTTCTATGCAAGTGTTCCTGGCAGTGGTCACTGTTCAATGAGTGATGGTTTTCCCTGTGAGTCATTGTTGAATGGGCACCTAAATTCAGGGAGAGGAAGACAGAGCTGGTGCAAGCAACTTCACACAGATAAAATTATAAAATTCTTATCCTGTTGATCTCTTATGCTCATTGGAAATGCTAACAGTTCCTTAGTACCAAAAAGATTATTGTGTAGTCTGCTCAAACCAAAGTTTGTTTTTTTCACAATTTACACTGCCATTTTCATTAAAACGGTAGAAAGCATTTCCTTACTCTTTTAAATCATAGCTATATTTCATCACAGAGGTACAATGCCTAGGTTGTAATAGAGAGCTAAGTGGTTGTACATATAACATCATTCTTCTGCTTTACTAGTTAATAACATCTCTCATATATGTATAAATGAATATTTTGTTTCAGAAAGATTTAACAAAATGTAGTGGTTAGTGTTTGGGACATAAAGTTTATTTTTAATAGAAATCACAACCGGTTAAACAAAATCTTTGGTCTGAAGGTCTGAATACAATCAAATATATTCATATATATATATGTGTGTGTGTGTGTGTGTGTGTGTATTTTCTTTGAGTAATGCCTGAGTAATTACAGTGGAGCTGGGCCTGATGCTTATTGAAAAAATATGATGTAAAATATAACATGCAATGGCAGTTAAAAGAAACAGCAAGATAGACAGATAGACAGCAAGATAAAATTATTCCATTTCATGTGTTAGTCACGCTGTGAACATTAAGTTTAATTACTTCAATTTTCCTTCTAATCTTTAGATTCTAGAGATAGACATATTAAAACTGCATGGATTCAGAAGTATTTCTTTTTTCTTCAGTTCCGTTGTCTTTAAGCATAATAATGAAAACCAATCTTAGAGATTTTAAAGCAAGAAATCATGAAAATCACTATATTAAAAACACCTAGTATTCAGAATTACCTTCTTTTTCTTTCAGTGTTATAACTTCACTCCTGAAAGTGAGGACTTAACGTTCACAGGACTGATTTGGTTACATGTGAAGCGTTAAATTTTAACATACAGAACAATAGCTACTTGCAGTCAAAATGACCTCTCTTTTAGAAATGAGAATTATGATCTCTCTTTTCTTGTCTGCAATAAGTTAAATATAAAATGGCATCTTAGACTTGAGGGTGTTGGTTGATGAGAAGCTCAACATGACCCAGCAATGGATGCTTGCAGTCCAGAAAGCCAATCATATGCTTGGTTGCACCAAAAGAAGTGTGACTTGAGGGAGGTGATTTGCCATCTCTGCTCTGCTCTTGTGGGACTCTACCTGGAGTACTGCGTCCAGCTCTGGGGCCCACAACATAAGAAGGACATGGACCTATTGGAGCAAGTCCAGAGGAAAGAAACAAAGATGATCAGAGAGCTGGAGCACCTCTTCTATGAAAACAGGTTGAGAGAGTTGCATTTTTCAGCCTGGCGAAGGCTCTGGGGAGACCTTATAGCTGCCATCCAGTACCTAGAAGATGTCTAGAAGAAAGCTGGAGAGAGACTTTTTACTAGGATATGTAGCGATAGGACGAGGGTTAATGGCTTTAAACTGAAAAATGATAGATTTAAATTAGATATATGGAAGAAAATCCTCACCATGAGGGTGGTGAGGCATTGGAACAGGTTGCCCAGAGAACTGCTGGATGCCTCATCCCTGTAAGTGTTCAAGGCCAGGCTGGACGGGGCTTCGAGCAACCTGGTCTAGTGGAAGGTGCCCCTGCCCATGGCAAGGGGCTTGGAAGTAGGTGATCTTTAAAGTACTTTTCAGTCCAAATCATTCTATGTTTCTATGATTCTGTGATCTTCTAGTGCAGCAAGGAAGTCTGTCTTTATTTGAAAGATTCATAAACAGATATTTAACCATAATAGAAAAGAAGTTGCATATGCAGAAGTAAACTTTGTAAAATTCAGTGGCTGACAGCTAGATGAAAAAGTAGTCAGTAACTTTCGCTGAGGAGGAAAATTCAGCCTAGATATGTATCTAAAGAATTAAATCTAACCTAATATGTGTCTATCTGTTGGCCTGCATGATTATGGCTCCATGGTAGAGTCATTCCTCTTTGGTAAGCAGAGCAGTTGTTCTGTGCAGAAATTGGACATGAAAGAAGAAGGAAATAGTGTATATAGGAATTATTATTTGGTTGTAATTGAGCAATTTGTAAAGCAGAAAATAAGAAATATATCCCGATCATTTTAGTTCAAGAACTGTGTTAATAATCTTGCATGAATGTTGAGATACTGTAAGAGCTTTCTGAAAACAGTCACAGTTCTTTTCACAAGTGAAAATTTAATGCCAATTGTGAGATAGCCAAAATAGTTTAATTAAATAAGGAAAGTAAGGGTTTTGTATTTCATCTTCTGTAACAGATACAGGTTGATGTTGATCATTTTTATATTGATATTCAGTATTTTAATTTCCGGTACTGAGGAAATAACTACAAAGACATAGTAATTCCTTTTGTATATGTGAATTGGATTTCATTAATAGATTTTGACTACATTAATATTTTAATGTGTGGTTTATAGAAAGGCTTTCAGCATTATGGATACAAACAGCTATACAACCATAAACCAATTATATTTTTTAACTACTTGTGTAAGTCCTATTAGTTTCTTATGGCAGAAACAAATGTATGACCTTAGACAGAAATATACAGTAGTTACACCTGAAATGAAAAAAGTTTATGGTTTTGACTAACAGAAGCAACTGACCTGTTCATTTGAGACATGTTCTTTGAGAAGATAACAATTAAATATTAATACAAAAGTTCATTATATGGTAGTTCTGCAGTAACGCTGTGTTTATATCAGCAACAATAAAAAAAAAGCATTCAATAGTCAACACTATATCAAGCAGGGTGATACTGCAAAACAGATTGATAACAAAATAAGGTTATCAATAGAATTAGATTCAAATATATACTGCCTTGTAATACATAAAAATTGTAAATACATATGTGGGCTAGGTAATTTTAGAAGATCAAAAGAACATGTTGAGGAATATTTAAAGAATAAGCTGTCTCTAAAAAATTATATCATAAGTGCCTGCTCTATGTTTTATTCTTTACAAACTGTAGAGGCTGTGAATATAATTACCATTATAAACATTTTTTATAATGTTAATATAACATTTCATATCAGTAATAAAATATGCAATTAGTATATTCCTGTGACTGTTTAGAATGACAAATGAAATTAAAGAACAGCAACTATAATTGATCTACTTTCATTTAACAGTAAACAGGAGGAAATGTTTCTGTTATATGATAGGCCTTCAAATTTCTTAACTATTGTAGGGGAAAATTTTTCCATCATTATGTCATTAAGGATTTAAAAATATGAAATATTTCAGCATAAAAAGATTTTATCCTGTAACATTATTTCTGAAGCTTATATTCAGTCAATATTGAGTAACATTGACTTATTTACTCTGATTTAAAAATGTTTTGGAGAATGTAAATTGTATTCTCTGACCAGTCTTATTTATAAGAAAAGTAGTTGAGACAAACATGTTGAAGAGAAAATGGAAACTAGCTTATTTTATTTTTATCGAGTAATAATAACTGCTGTGACATTTTATTTGAAAAGTACGCATGTAACAATATACATTACTCTTAGCACACATTTTTTTAGAAGTGTTTTGAATTTGTTGGTTGTCAAAATTAAATATTTTTTTCATTAAACACTTCATGGTGCTAGTCCTTGTAATGTATATTATGAGTACGGTTCAGCAGCCTCTCTGAATGGGAACGCCATTTGGGCAGTTAAAGTCAAGCAGCAATATTGTTTCTGGGGTAGAGGAGGAAAGAAGAACTGAACTCATTCTACATTATAATTATAAAACCTCAAGTATAAAGACTATTTCAAACATGAGGCAAAGAAATACATATGCAAACATTGCTAAAATGATGAGGCGTGTGATATGGTTTCTGTACTTTACAATTTTCTTTTCTATTCCTTTGTTTGGTTATGATATTTTTGTCATATTAACCTAATCATGTTAACCTAATCTTAAATGCAAACCTAAAAGAGTTTAATCCTTGTTGGATTCAAGGTTGAACAAATCCAATATCCTTTTGCTGACCCTTGACAAAAGCAGATACCTGGAGTATAATCAGGGCAAGCTTGCAATAATACTTGCCACCAATAGTCTTCTGTTTTACAGTCACCTGTACTTCAGAAAGGTCATGATTCATATGTGGTTTTATGCTGTTGTGGGCTTGCCTCAGCCAGCAACCAGCAACATGCAGACTGCTGTGAAGAAAATTAATTCAGTCCAAACCAGAACCAGTATGAATGCACTTAATGACTGTCAGCAAAATTCTATTACATGAACTGGTCTAGTCTCCTCTTGAACCCATATATTAGTACACTGTCTAGTGCAGCAAGACCAAGACCATGTTTGTAGTATTTGTATTGTTTATGTTTTGTAATATGTTCCCTCATCAACCAAGGCAAGCTCCTCCATTGTCCTGGCTTCAAATGAACAAAGCAAACTGATAGCTATGCCACATATGCTTTTTACTTATGTCTGTGGTTTAATCCTTAGATTAAGAAGATCATTCCTTGGCAGTAGAGACATACTCTTAATGTTAAGAGGACTCTAATATCAGAAGATGTAAATGGGGAGCATGTTGCATCTTGACGTTATTACCTGCCTATAATTAGTAACATGAAAGAAAAGTCATACTTTACTGTAAAACTTAGATGTTTTCCAATTTATACTGCTACATTTTCTAATAAAAGGTAGTATGAATATCAACTGAACCAAAACTTTATTATTGTGATATTTCATAGACTAATTAGTTAAATGCAAACTCTGTTAAACATGTTAGCCTATCCAAAATGCTATTAATGAAAAGCAGATGCTTAAGTTCCAGAAGCATCTTTGTCAGAATAAATTGAACTAGACTGCATTATTTTTTAAACTCACTAAAAGTTAATAAAATCACCAAATATTAATGTCACTTCCTATGAGAGAAGGGAATTCTTTGTCTGAACACAGCTGACATTGGTCTCTGCCTCTTGAACACCCAAGAAAATACACCCACTACAGAATAGTGTATATTTTTAGATTATAAGGGGTGTTTTTCCAACCTGAAGTTAATTTGCTCTTCTTTGAAGTAAAAGATGGATACAGTAAGTGACATACACTCAGTCTTTTTCTTTTTTTTCTTTATTTTTTTTTAATCAAGCATTGTGTGTGATATTTTTCATAAGGGAATGAGACTGCCTCATATATAGCAATGGATTTTTCTGACAGACAGTTTAGGCTGCAAATCTGAAATATTTAAACTGCAGGGACTGATGCTCTGCATCAGCCTCCCAAGAAGTAGCAGATTTTTTTTAAAAGTCCCAAATTCCCTTGACATGAAGTTTTATTTCACTGCAGTTCGTTTTATGAAGGGAATGATTTGTCATAATTGCCTGCAGACAGGGAACGTGGTGACCAAGTGATCTCTTCAAATATTAAATTCCTGAGGGAAATGAGAATGTCAAACTTCTGGAGAAGACTTAAACACTTGCTAACCAGCTGGTGAATCAAATGAGTTTTTGATCTTTACCACCATTTTGGCTGAAGCATCTTTCTGGACAAGTAAATTGTACTTTTCAGAATTGACAGACAATGTGGAGTAAAAAGTGCAAAGGCTTGACTAGTAGTGCTGAGAAAGTATATATGCCCAAAAAGTATGAGTGTAGCAAACCACCCAAATGTACCAGCAGGTAGCCAGAGCTGCAGAGCATTTCAAATAACCTATTTATGGATCTTGATTTTGATAGCTAACTTTATGAGTCAACCATCGAAATATGGAAGTCTCAGAAAAGCAAAGCTGATGAAAATAAACACTGGGTGTACATTTATGCTTACAAGAATAGTTTCAGTAATTTCAGCACAATGTAAATTCAAATTATTCAAATACTATTACAGCATCCTGAAGTCATATTAGATACTAACTGAAACTTATTTTTATACAAAACTATATAGGTACAAAAACTATAATTATTTCCTGTTTTTTTTGGCAGTCAGAAATTAACCTGCATGTAAGAATCAATACTTCCTAAAGTACTCAAAGCTTAAAATATTACCAGAGTAAAACGAATGGATTTTTTATTTTCTGTTTAAACTCATGTTTATTATTAGATACTGCAATAATATTATTTAAGTTTTATACTAGGCATATAAGAGCTGTCCATGAAATTGTTAAAGTTTAACTTTTCAAATTTTATAAACCATTCCAACTTGTCATTTGAAGTTTTACAATGGAGTTGACTCAGGACTAAATGGAAAAAAACTGTTTCATGAATTATTTATAACTAAAAAGCTGGCTTGGGGATAAAAAAACCCCAAAACAACAAGCTGAACAAATATTGTGTTGAAAGTCAAATTCTCTTTCAGTATTAAAGTGACAGTTAACTAGCTGTTAACTTCCACATTCAGTGAGTCTTTCACATTTTTATAGCAGCATTTTCGAGACAGAGATTTTTGAGGAAAGTTGTTTTGCTAGGGTCCTGGGCATTCTTAGAAATATATACAATCACAGTGTTTCTTTTTCTGCCTCTGTATCTCTTACATGACACACAAAAACGTAGAGAAGTATTATATTAAATATTTGTTCAATTATATCCAAAACCAGAACTACAAATCCAAGTAATTCAGGGTGATTGCTGTGTTCAGAAAACTTTAAAAGACGAACTCATCAAGCTGGTCAGGCAGCTAATTTTATTATACTCTCTGCACTCATATTACAAAACACTTCAGTCAGGATTAAGACATTATGTTATATTATCAGATTAAATTGATATTTAAAAACTTTTTTTTTTTTTTTTCACTCGGCTCATTTGGGACTTTAACCAACAGTCATAATCCACTGAGAATTCAGTACAGTTGGAAATATGTATAGTCATCTATGCATTATACTGTCATGCAAGAAATCAAATGAGTTTTCATATGGCCAAGCCTAAATCACGACTTTCTTTTGTCCTAATATTTAGTGACAGGTCTGTGATCTTACAGGACCATTTTCAACTCAGCTGTAACATATCTGTCCATTACACACATGCATTCTTCTGAAATATCTTACACAATCCATTTCCAAACTGGATAATACTGTATAGACAAGTTTTTACTTTTGTTCTGTACATGACACTTGAATCTTTCATTCAGTGCTCTTTCTTAAGTTTCTGTCATAGGAAATAAAAATAATCTATTAAAAATAATCTTTACAGCACACTGTCATATCCCATTTGATCATTTAATTCTTGAGGTGAAGAATCCTCATTTTTCATACACGTAGGGCATTCTGTACTACTAAAAATCCCTGTCACTTTCCTGTATCTTTTGTACACTTTAAGGAGGTACCATGGCTTTATTTTCTGTATCCTACCTAACAAATCTGAAATTCCACCTGCATTTTAGTCAACCATATAAAGAATCAATATTTTATAAGAACTTTCAGTATCTCTTTCTAGAGTTGTAATATCTGTATCTAAATATCTAAATTCAGCCTATAGTTGAAAAGTTGAAGCTTACGTTTATGTGCTTTTATGACCATTAGTTTTAGTATATCAATGCTGAAGTTCATTTTTTTATCACCATCGTTCAAAACCATCACATCTTTTTTGCAACAGTCTTTCTTGTCACCTTTCATTTTTAGAAACTGCCAATACTTTATACTGTCAGCAAAGTTTTTACCTTACTACTCACTCTTTTCAAGATTATATATTTAAGAGTATACTGAACAGAATAGGTGACAACACAAATTCCTGTTAGATTTCATTGATGATCTCCTTTACTTTCAGGAAACTGACCATTTACTCTTTCCAACTGTGTTACAGACATTATTCTGCCACTAAGAACAACTTCAATTTTATCTCAAATGTACTTAGCTTCTTTGATGCCATTTGTGTGAGCACCTCGCTATATCTTATTCTTTTTTTTTTCTTTGAAATAAAAGTATACTTATTCATTCCTTATTTACCTCCTCATTGAATGCCTCAAAGATCTGAAATAGATTTTGAAACTTACTTTCCTAACAAAAGCTTTACCTTCATTCTAAAGCTTTATAGATTCTAAAGATTCCATCTATGTATGTATCTGCCATCTGTCCTTATTATATAAGTTTCTGATTTTCCTGTTGAAAGACAGATTCTCTGTCCTATAGTTTCCCAGTTCTTCTCTAGACCTATTTTTTTAAATTTGCATTTCCATACATGAGCATTCTTCCCTGTTGTCTCCAGTCCCTATTAAATGAGAGTAACTATTATATGTTGCTTATTTTTTTAAGTTGTATTTGGTCCTAACTTTTTTTTTTTTCCTTCCAGTTTATCCATTTTATTACTATTTTCAGCTGCAGGGAGAGATCATTCCTTAAAGCAATACTACAGAGAAAGCCTTTGGAAAGAAAATGCTTTTGACAGATTTGTGTTAAACACCAATCACCCACTGGCCCTGTGCTTCTTCCACATATACCTTGTAAAGCTGTGAAAAAGATGTTATTGGTAGTTTTCACATTCATCATACATATCTTCTGGCCTCGCTTTTTATAGTTTTATCATTTACCTGTCAGAATTCACGTTCTTGTGTATTACTTGGGCATTACTTCCACTTTTTGAGGGACATATCATACTTTTAATAATCTCCTTTATTCTCCTATGTAGCTATGCAAGCTTTTATTTTGTTCCTTTATTTTTCCTCTGAGCTTCTAATATGGTATATCTAAAACTATTTTCTCAAACTTGAAGGCACTTTACCCATTCTGCTGCTTTTAATTTTGCCTGTATAGCATTCATATCTTTATCTGAGTTCCATTTCCGACTATAATAAGAATGCAGTTATTACCTGAGGTAGTACTAAGTCATAATAGTTTCACCTTGCTACAAATGATGGCCACTCTATATACCTCTTCAATCCTAAAACAGATACAAAATTGAATAGAGTATCTAAATTGTATATTCTTTATCATAAAAGTAGTCCAGAGTAAGTTTATATGTATGAAAAAGCTGAAGCACATGATATTTTTTTTAAGGTGATTCAGGAGAAGAGGCAAAGGCAAGAGAGGGGAGGGAAGGGGAGGGAAGGGAAGAGGAAGGGAAGAAGAAAGGAAGAGGAAGGAAAGAGGAAGGGAAGAAGAGGAAGGGAAAGGGGAAAGAGAAGGGGATAGGAAGAGCAGGGCAGGAGAAGAAAGAGAAGGCCAATGTTTTGGCCTTTTGTATTTTGAATCACTTAGATATTCTCAGACATTTATCACTTATTTCTTGTAGTGAAGACAAACTTATTTTCTCACTTTTTTTTTTTTTGTTTGTTTGGTTGATTGGTTGGTTTTTTTGTTTTGGTTTGGTTTCGTTTGGTCTGGTTTGGTTTTTTGGAAAGCTCTTTATCTTTATAAGAAAATGCAGGAAAAAAATATTGGAGATATATGGACAGTCTTTTTGCCTACACATAGAAAATTGCTAAAAGAACTACAGATCACCGATGTGCTTGCTTAGCACCCCTGCTCAGGACAGCAAGCTCAGGGACAGTTGTGCATCTATGCCTGTCCTCTATGCCTGTTCTTTTGGCATATCACCACAGCTTTTTCTGTGTACTCTTCTTTCTGACAGATTAAGAAACAGCAAACCCCATTTTGCACAGCTTGACTCACACAGGACTCCCATTACCCATTCTCACATGTATGCTCCCCTTATTTATTCTGTCTTCTCAGGAAACATCAGAGAAAATGACTCATGCACAGAGAGGGGCACCCATCCAGTTATTCTGGAAGGAACTGATAGACCCACTACCTGTTAAAAGATCAGCTCTGTAGCAGTTGCTTCAGTTCAAGAATATAGTCACAACATGTGGGAAGAATCCTGAATAAGAAATTACTAATTTCAGAGCTATTACTATGAATCATGCTGTCACCTCAATGCAGGAATTGTCATTCTAGTGCTGCTCTCAGCATGCAGAAACAGAGTGGACTGTATTAATTTACAAAAACTACCGTTTGCAGAATGTGATTTTCATATATATAATAGACCAATAGGTGCCACCATTGCACTGTGACAGTCACAGAAAGGCTGAAAGAGAAACTGGTTTATTTTATAATTCAGAAAATACATTTTCTGGGCAAAAAAAAAGCAGGCTTTCTTTTGGCTTCCCCTTAGAAAAAAAAAAGCAATTTTGGGGACGTAATTTGGTTGTTGGGCTTCTTATTCCTTTTTGTTTTCTTTCTCTTATATTTTATTTTTTCCCTCTGATTCATTTTAGCCTGAATGTTGCAACCTTGGCATTTTTTTGTGATTATTCAAATCCTTTGATCACAAGTATCCAAATGAATTAAGCTTTAGTAAACAGTGTGGATGTGCCTTTGTGTCATTTTACTGCTGAGCAAACACTACCACAGAATGACTTCATTTGGTTAATTTCTTATTCCTTTGGTGACCTAAATAGGGCTGCTCTCACCGTTCTTTATTGGATTTTTATATGTGGAAGACACACTGGATTTACAGTCGCAAGTTACAGGGTACCATGGAAAATTCTGTTGAGAACAGAATGTTTGCAATGTTGGTATTCCTTTGTTCCAAATGTAATGAATGGAAGTATGTTTTTTGTATGTATTACTGAATTCTCCACCCATACTTGGGTATGTTTCAAAGCCTCTGACTGCTACTGTTTAATAGGTTAAAAAAATGAAGAAAACAGCATGCTTCACAGTTAGATATTCTGAAACTTAATTATTGACCTATTTAGATGAGTTTAAAGTATACTACGTTAGATGCAATTTATTTTTGCATTTGTAGCAACTGTAATATCATGCCACTGAGAAATGGCAGATACACAAATACTTGAAAAGCCAATTTAGATTATAATAAGGGAAGTTTTTTATACTGTCCAACTTACTTGTCTGAACCCCAGTTTATTCTGAGTCTCCAAGAGAAGAAAAATATATATCAATATCTTTTCAGTTCTTATCTTGCTACCCAAACTTTGAAATGAGTCAGCAATTATTGAAAGTTTGTGTATAACTGAGATGTATGTAGAAAATGTGTCAAAGCAGCATTACTTTGTAGTAATTATCAAATCATTTTCTAGCAGTAAAACAATACCAGCATGACCTGGATTACACCAAACCACATTGAAGATGAAAGACTTGCCCTAGTTTCTTCAGTTATCTAGTTTTATCTGCACGAGATTTGCATAATCCTGTAATGTGCCAGTAACACATGAAACAGAATACCCATTCAGTCACTTTCACATCGCATAGGTATCTAGGGAGCTTAATCCTTTCCCATTAAAACCACTGGGTTTTCCATCGTTTCCATAAAAACATTGGAGAGGTAAAAAAATCAGATCTATAATGCCTTAGTGAATTAGGTCCATTGTAGTGAGGAGTGCTAGAGCAGACCATGAAAATATCATACCTTTTTGCCTGAAAGCAACCTAGAACCAGAACTTCCACAGATCAGTGCAGCACAATGTCTAAACCACTATGTATTATTTAATAAACAGAGTTTATTAACCAAAATACATTTGTGCTAACAGATTGAATCTCTGCCATATCCAAAGTAGTCAGTCAATATGTGGAGTTTTTTGTTTATTTGTTTTGGTGGCTGTAGTTGTTTGGTTGGTTGGTTTTTGGTTGGTTGGTTGTTTCTTCCAGTAAGTTTATGTTAGTTGATATATCTGTATTGCTTTTCCCTACAGAAGGCTACTTGGAAATATCTGCAACAATAAACTAAACAGGGTGTGGGAATGTGCTGATACACCATTATTGTTACCACTTGTTCAACTACAAATTGTCACGGTTTTGGCCTTTGTCAGCAGCAGTCTCCCAGGCAGTGCCTGGCTGCAGCCTGGGGGATAGCTCAGGAGGAGCGCACTGAACCTGAGACCAAAGGATACAAGTCCAAGGAGAAGGAAACCTAAAGTATTTCAACACTGACAGTCAGGCACCTTACAAAACATCTTAGTGATACTGATACTTTTTAATTTCTTATAAAGTGTTCCATGAAGTACAAGCCTGCCTTTGTTTCTGTCATTTTTTCTGTCAAATATTTTCACTAAAAATATTTGTAGCTTTTACCCCTCAGATTTGAGGAGTTTTTAGAATCCGGAACTGCCTGTCAGCTACTGCATCAGAAAAGGAAGGGGCACACCATCAGTAAATGATAGAAAATCACAACACTTATGCAAAAGACAATTTTAGAGGAAAATATGAGTCTGACAGAAAGTGCAGGATAAGGGCAACATAAGGAAAGACTCTGAGCATAGCAAAATACTTATCCTGGTCTGCTTTCCAGTTTGTGCTCTGGCCTGGCAAACTGATTCCACTCCTTGTATACTCACCCTTTTGCCCAGCCTTTCCTCCTTAGACTTGCATACAGTACCCATCTGCTCTTTCTAAAACACTTCCATAACATGTTACAGGGGGATGTTTTTTCCTAAACGGTTGAATGATTTTCATATTAATTGCAACAATGTGTCATAAGAGGGAAACCAGGAAAAATCTATAGCATAATGTAAATGTTTCCAAACTCTTCTTTCAGTAAAAATACAAAACAATCCCAAATATTTTATTCAGTGCGTTGAATGTTGTTATAGAAAAATACACAGAATCCTATATTCTTTCAATATGTATAGCTAGAGCTCAGATTTTCAATTACTTTTCTAGAACTGTGTTTTACAGCAATTATTATTGATGTTGGTTCCTAAAGAGACGTTAAAGTTAAATTTTGAAAAGGCTTTGCTAAAGCAAATCTGAAAACAAAAGGAGATATCTAAATAATATATGTTGTAAAATATTTTAAAATAAATATTATAGATTGTTGTTAGTATTGGGCAGTCATTTTACAGAATCTTGTGATTCACTATTGAATAAAACTATGCTTTTACTAAAACCACTGCCATGTAAAAGTACATCAGTTTTCTGTACCTGTAAGATATATGTCCTTCCTCTTGCAAGACTTTGTGTTTACCAATATTTTGAAACAGTTCCTTGGTATTTTTCTCAACATTTTTTAAAAAAATATTTGAATCACTTTATCGTGCCATTAGTTAATGGAAAGTAACGCACAGATCTCCAGTCTAATTGCTTCTTCTCTGTGTGTGTGTCTCTCTCTCTCTTGTTATTTGTACTAATTTCAGGAAACATTTGAGCAAATGGTCCATGCCATCAACAAGATTTAATCTTATGTGGAAGACAGTATGCATCTATAGGTTTAACAGAATAGGGATTAATTAGACCCTTAACATAAACAGACTGATTAAAGACTTACTTTGTGGCTATATGGTGTAGCATAGAATCTATCCTGCTTGTCCAGTAAAGCTCTAGGTAATCTGAATGTTTGTTGTACTGGTATTCAATGTCATAATTCCTGTAAAACTTGTATTTAACTTCCAGGTATAGATAGTCTCATTGACATCAGACATCAGAAGGCAAAGTCTTATGGAATAGTAATTAAACTCAGGCAGTTCCATATTAATAAAACCTCAGGACTGTGGGAGTTAGATGACTGGTATTGGTGCACATGTTCTCCAAGTGGTCTGGGAGAAACTCTAAATGAATCAGTAAGAATCAATGCAGATGCTTAAGGTGTAGCGACCCTCTCTCACTGTAATTATAGCTGACATGTGTCTTCACATGTGAAAAGATCTACAAAGAGGTTTGCATAAGGTTGCATACACCTTTCCCAGTAAAAGTGAAAGAAGATATTTAAATAAATTATGTCTCTAGAAATAAATGCAGACAGCCTATATCTACTTTGTACCACTTACAAGGGCACACTATGACCAACATTGGAAACTGCTACCAATGACTGAAAAATAAGACTTCATAGTTCAAGGTGATGCAAGATTCATACATTTGGATTCTTATAAATTATACATATTATATAAACTGGGCTTAGAAAAACAGAGCCACACATTAAGAGAAGATTTTATTTGTCTTGAGCAAACATTATATCAGCAGCATCAGATTCATATGACTTCTCATTAAAAGTTACTATTAAGAATAAAGTTGTTCAATTTAGATATATCTTCCTATGTTCCTCAACTTATCTTTGCCATGGAATCAGCTAAATAAAGCAAGCAAGGCTGTAGCTATTCCTCTGTAATTAAAATTTGCACATACTGAGAAAATTGCAGACCAGTAACACCAACAAACAATTTTACAATGAGATGTTGCTTAGTATAGCTGAGACATGGAGCTCCCAAATCTTTTACTAAATCAGTTCATGAGTCAAAGGGAGTACAGGTGGCATTTTTGATAGTTAGCATTGTGTTTGCACCAGCAGTGGAAAATCCAGTCTGGCATGAGCTCAGATATCTCAGAACAATCTGCTTAAAGCAAATAAAATGAAGTCAAAATGTTTTCACTGAGTCTTTTGATCCTAAAAAGAAAACATTTAAAAGTGTAAAGAAATTCTAAGAACTTTCCTGTATTAAGAAGTATTTTTGAGACACTGAGAGCCCCAGATTTTAAGTTACACAAACATAATTAGAGGGAAAAAAGTAACCAGCTCCATTGAGCCAATAAATTGCATTAATAAATGAGGGTTTGTTGTGAGGTGTTTATGATCAGTCTAACAGTTTACTTTGCCTGAACTAACAGTTTTAACAGAAACATGGAATCCGTTCACATCATGGGTGAATTCAAGGAATCATCATTAGACTAGGAAAAGAAGGGAAGGGAAGGGAAGGGAAGGGAAGGGAAGGGAAGGGAAGGGAAGGGAAGGGAAGGGAAGGGAAGGGAAGGGAAGGGAAGGGAAGGGAAGGGAAGGGAAGGGAAGGGAGAGTAAAATTATGTTTTTAAGAACATCAGTATCTTTATGTAAGATGGCTAAACAGGTATTCACATTTTGGGGGAAGAAATACTGCATGACACTATATTATTGGGACAATGCTGTCCTATAGGACAATGCTGTGCATCATACTGTCCTATATGGCGGTTCTCACTGCCCTATAAAATGAGAGAAGGAACCAGTTCCCTCATCTGAACCTGTCCCTGTGCGTTTAGGTTATTCAGAATTGATCTACACATATAAGACAAGCAGGATGAGGCAGCTTTCATGTACATTTCCAGTCCCCAGTCCCCAGACCTAAGAAAGACAACACCTGCTGTGTGAGCAGTCCGTCTGAGCAGACATTCTGCATGCTGGAGTTCCTTGTGTTTTCTCAAACAAGGAGCAATAAAGCTTATCTCTGCTTCATACCCTTGAACTCTCTGCCAAAGAAACACTGTGCCATTGGCTTCAGGAGGCTGCTTCTTGTAGTTTCCAAGTGTATAAGAAATATTACATCAAATATTACAAAAAAAGGAGGATCAATAATTAACTTGTTTTCTTTTTCTAAAAATTCTGGAAATGGAGTGTTGGATTTTCCTGCTGGTTGATTTGGAGACTACCTGAAGAGATTCTCCCTGTTGAGTTCTTTGATTTTCATTTTTTTTTTCCTCTTTCCTCTGTAGCGAGCTAAGTATAAACCAAGAGATTTAATAAGGAACTGAGTGGAATTCAACAGAGGCATGAGTCTTTCAATCTGCGCTATAACAGGGTTGCCTAATTCTCGCTCTTCAAAAGCAATAAAGATTTGGGTTTTTTTGTTTAATTGAGCCTTGCTAAACTGAAATAGGCACTGATGGCTTAAACACTTCCAATAATAAAATTGTCAGTCTCAATAAACTTTGCTCCCATCAACATTGCAAATTTTACAGAGTATCAGTTTTATGTATTTGTGTAAATATTTGTGTATTGTTTGCTGAGTATAAAATTTGAAAGTAATGTCTTTAGTGCTCTAAAATAAAACAGAAGTAATTTGATTTTTTGTAATATGACTATCAACTGTGTATCCAAGCAATGATATGTTACATGCAAATACATTGTGTTCTAAATGACTGTGTCAGAGGTAAAGAACTATCTGGAAATCTAAACAAAGAACTATCTGGAAATCCAGTCAAGATAACTGCTAGCAAAATAAACAGGAGACTATTTTACACCAGACCAACATTTCATGGATGTCAGGCAACATTTCTTTTCTCCTTTCTTTTAACTAAAAATATACAAGACAAAAAAACCCAAAATTCATGGCTCCACTGTGATTTCATTGGGCAAGAAATGAATATGGAAAAAAAATCTGATTTTGTAAAAGAAAAATATTTTTATTCATCCAAGTGCAAAGTATTTTTCATCTGAAAGCCTATAACATTTGGCAGCTGATTTACAGTTTTCGGAAGAAAACCACATTCAGTACAGGACCAAATACTCAAATCTAAACACAAATTAGAGAAAAAATTATAGAAAAGTCTAGTTGGGGAGAACCAGATCTGATGCCAGTGTCCTATTATTTTATTACATATATAGCTGATACATGATACACTTTTTTGTGCCTTTTATAATTTGTTCAAATCTGAGGGACTGATATATACTTTTTTTTTTTTGCATTCAACCTTTTAATCACCATTGACAAGCTCTAGACAGTCAAAATACCCAAGGCTACTCCACCACCTCTCCTTCCTTCCCTATGCCATCTGAAGTTTATAGCCATCTATTGAAGCACTCTAGCTGTGTGAGTCATGCCACTATGTTTCTGTAATTGCAACTATATCATGGTTTTCCTCCTGCACAACGAAGTCCAGCTTCTCCTGCTTGTTGCCCATGGTGTGTGCATTCAGTTGGGCTGTTGATCCCACCACCTTTTTTGAGGGACAAGCCCCAGTTCCTACGTGACCACTCACAGGTGCTTCCGTAGTTTCTAACAAAATCACAGAATCACACAGAATCACAGAATGTTAGGGATTGGAAGGGACCTCAAAAGATCATCTAGTCCAATCCCCCTGCCGGAGCAAGAACAACTAGACGAGGCTACACAGGAAGGCGTCCAGGCGGGTTTTGAATGTCTCCAGTGAAGCAGACTCCACAACCTCCCTGGGCAGCCTGTTCTAGTGTTCTGTTACCCTCAATGAGAAGAAGTTTCCTCTCAAATTTAAGTGGAACCTCTTGTGTTCCAGTTTGAACCCATTACCCCTTGTCTTATTGTTGGTTGTCATAGAGAAGAGCCCAGCTCCGTCCTCGTGACACTCACCCTTTACATATTTATAAACATTAATGAGGTCACCTCTCAGTCTCCTCCAAACTAAAGAGAGCCAGCTCCTTCAGCCTTTCCTCATACAGGAGATGCTCCACTTCCTTAATCATCTTCATGGCTCTGCGCTGGACTCGCTCAAGCAGTTCCCTGTCCTTCTTGAACTGAGGGGCCCATAACTGGACACAATATTCCAGATGTGGTGTCACCAGGGCAGAGTAGAGGGGAAGGAGAACCTCTCTCAACCTCCTAACTATCCCCCTTCTAAAACACCCCAGGATGCCACTGGCCTTCTTGGCCACAAGGGCCCAGTGCTGGCTCATGGTCATCCTGCTGTCCACCAGGACCCCCAGGTCCCTTTCCCCTACACGGCTCTCTAATAAGTCATTCCCCAACCTATACTGGAACCTGGGGTTGTTCCTGCGCAGATGCAAGACTCTACACTTTCCGTTGTTATATTTCATTACATTTTTCCCCACTCAACTCTCCAGCCTGTCCAGGTCTCGCTGGATGGCAGCACAGCCTTCTGGCGTGTCATATTTTCTAATATGTCTCAAGCATTGCATAAAATTCCAGCAAGGGTTTTAGAAGACATTTCTGGAATTTGAATGTATTTGAACTTAAGGACTGAGACAACCGAGAGCTTGTTACCAACCATCGGTCTAACGCCTTCTGGCCTGTCAGCCACTCCTCCCAGTTTGGTGTCATCAGCAAACTTCCTGATAGTACATTCAATTCCCTCATCCAAGTAATTGATGAATATATTGAATAATACTAGCCCCAGTACTGACCCTTTAGGGACTCCACTAGATACAGGCCTCCAACTAGACTGTGCCCCATTGACCACAGCACTCTGGGTTCTTTCCTTCAGCCAATTCGGAGTCCACCTCACCACCCGATCGTCCAGTCCACACTTCCTCAGTTTAGCTGTGAGGATGCTGAGGGAGACTGTGTCAAATGCTTTCCTGAAGTCAAGGCAGACCACATCCACTGCTCTGCCATCTTTTATCCACCTCGTTGTGTCTTCATAAAAGGCTATAACACAGCAATAACCCTTGTGTATTTGCTCTCTCATGGATCTACATCCCCCGACTCCACTAAGACGGCAGACTGAAAGACCTTGCTAGCACACCATCTATTAAACATTGTCATGTCATCTCTAGGCTTATCTCTACTGAACCTGTTTTTATCCCTTCCTCCTTTCAAATCTAGTTTAAAGCTCTTTCAATGAGCCCTGCTAACTGTCCCCTTTGAGACAGGGGTACACCATTTGTTGCCAGCAGGCCTGGCATTGTGTAGACTGATTCATTATCATAAAATCCAAATCTGCCAGTGACATCTGGCTCAGAGCCAGGTATTGAACTGCTGACTCTTCGTTTTCTTCCCTGAGACTGGAAGGGTAGAAGACAACACTGCTTGTGTTCCTGTTCCCTTACCCAGTTGTCCCAAATCCCCAAAGTCTCTCTTGATTGCCCTTGGACTTCTTTTTCTAACTTCATCACTACCTATCTGAAAAAACAATAATGGATAATAATCTGAAGGCTGTATCGGGGTAGGAAACTTTCGCTTCACATCCTTAACCTGGACCCCAGGGAGGCAGCAGACTTCCCTAAGAAGCAGGTCCAGTCTTCATATCGCCTTCTGTTGCCCTCAGGGGAGGGTCTCCTATGGCAGTGACCCATCTTTGTTTCTCTATGAAAGTGGTTTTCGTGCATAGCATAGGTCACCTTAACTTTGGTAACTCCTCCAAGCTAGATCAACCATCGTCCTCATCATTGTTCAGTTCCACTTGCAGAGTCTCATACCTATTATGCAAGGGCACCTGTAAAGGTGGGGTGGTCACAGAGGAGATGTACTTGCCGCACTGGGCAGGAACATGTCACTGTTGCATCCAATCCCTTAAGTTGTCGCATTCAGCCAGGTGGAGAGAGGATAGGGAACTCTTTATTTATATCATGCATCCTGCCTGCCAGTTGGGTCTGCCCCAGTGAATATAGCGTGCAGATAGTATGCCTCTCTCACACAATCCCTGAAAATCCTCAGTCTACTCACCTCCTCCCAGAGCTCTGTCACTAAGCAGAGGAGTTCCTTCACCTGGGCACACAGGTATGCTCACTGCTGCTGACCAAGACTGGCATAAGAGCAGGGCACACCTTGCAGCCTGACACCTGGCTAGCAGCGTTTTCCCACCAGAGTTCTGTCTGGGAAGCTGTGTCAGTCATGGTGGGTCCAGAGCTTGGAGAGACCATGGGTTTCTTCTGGTTGGACACAATTGCTCCCTGGTCACGCCAGCAGAACTAAAGTGCCTTTCCTGCATGCACTTCCGTACAAACTGCCATGCCATGCCCCTGCTTCTGCATCATGCCCTGTTTGCCCACGCTAGTCGCTAGTGCACCCTAGGACCTGCTTTTATACTTGGGGGGGGGGCTTGGCCGCCATTGCTGCTGGCCCCACCCAAGTCTCATCAGCTGCTGCCACATGATCTGTGGGCTTCTGGCAGCTTCCTCAGCTCCTGCTGAGGTTTCCCCATTTCAGGAAGCCTCATATGCATGAATGATGCCAGAGCACTCTACTGCTGATCATGCCACCACCAGAGCCGCTCACCTCGGTGATTCAATCCTTCCTTAATTGTGAGAAAAAGCTCCAGCACAGCTACACCCATAGATGGTCTGTGTCAAAAAATAGTCCTCAGTGCTCAGCAGAAACCTTGTGTAAAGTTTTTCTTTCAGGGTTAGCAAATCAGATGACAAACATGTATTTCTGGGAGGAATATAAGGTGTCATGCCGGATGAGTGCATGGTGAGATGGACCAAGTGTATGCAGAGACGTGGTGGGGAAGGCCAAATTCCACTTGCAATTAAATCTGTCCAGGGATGTCAAGGACAACAAGAAGGGTTTCTTCAAGTATATCAGCAGGAAAAGGAAGACTAGGGAAAATGTGGGTCTGCTGCTGAATGAGGAGGATGCCTTGGTGATGGAGAATACAGAGAAGGCAGAGTTATTGAATGCCTTCTTTGCTTCCATCTTTACTATTAAGACTGGCCCTCAGGAATCCCAGACCCCAGAGGTAAGAGAGGAAGTCAGGAGAAAGGAAGGCCTTCCCTTGGTTGAGGAGGAACAAGTTAGAGATCATTAGGCAAACTGGACATCCGCAAATCCATGGGCCACAATGGGATGCACCCACAAGTGCTGAGAGAATTGGCAGATCTTATTGCTAAGCTGCTCTCCATCATCTTTGAAAGGTTTTGGAGAATATGAGAGGTACCTGAGGACTGGAAGAAAGCCAGCATCACTCCAGTCTTCAAAAAGGGCAGGCAGGATGACCCAGGAAACTACAAGTCAGTCAGATTCACCTCCATCCCTGGAAAGGTGATGGAACAACTCATTCTGGACATGATCTCCAAGTCTGTGGAGGAAAAGGAAGTTATCAGGAGTAGTCAGCATGGATTCACCAAGGTAAAATCATGTTTGACCAACCTGATAGCCTTGTATTATGGTATGACAGGCTGGGTAGACATAGGAAGAGCAGTGGATGTTGTCTACGTTGACTTCTGCAAGTTTTTTGACACCATCTCGCACAACATCCTCATAGGAAAGCTCAGGAAGTGCAGGCTGGATGAGCGCATGGTGAGATGGATCAAGAAGGGGCTGGATGGCGGAGCTTAGAGGGTTGTTATCAACAGTGCAGAGTCTGGTTGGAGGCCTGTATATAGTGGGGTTCCCCAGAGGTTATTGCTGGGTCCAGTCCTGTTCAACCTGTTCATCAATGACCTGGATGAAGAGACTGAGTGTACCTTCAGCAAGTTTGCTGACGGCATAAAACTGAGAGGAGTGGGTGCTACAGCAAAAGGCTATGCTGACATTCAGTGAGATCTGGACATACTGGAGGACTGGGCAGAGAAGAACCTGATGAAATTCAACAAAGTGTAGAGTCCTGTACCTGGGGAGGAATAACCCCAGGCACCAGTACAGGTTAAAGGTTGGCCTGATGGAAAGCAGCACTGCAGAGAAGGACCTGGAAGTCCTGGCGGACAACAGGTTGACCGTGAGCCAAGACTGGGTCCTTTTGGCCAAGCAGGCCAGTGTTATCCAGGGGTTTATTAGGAAGGGTGTGACCAGCAGGTTGAGGGAGGTTCTCCTCCTCCTTTACTCTCCCCTGGTGAGGCTGCATCTGCAGTACTGTGTACTCTTCTGGGCTCCCCAGTTTAAGGACGAGGAATTACTGGAGGAAGTCCTGCAGAGGATTAGGGGTCTGAAGCACCTTTCTTACGAGGAGAAACTGAGATAGCTGGGTCTGTTCAGCCTGGAGAAGAGAGGGCTGAGAGAAGATTTTATCAATGCTTATAAATATCTCGAGGGTGGGTGTCAAGAGGATGGGACCAGAGTCTTTGCAGTGGAGCCCTATGGTAGGATGAGGGGCAATGGGCACATACTGAAACACAGGAGGTTCCACCTAAATATGAGGAGAAACTTCTTTACTTTGAGGGTGTCAGAGCACTGGAACAGGCTGTGGGCCACATGACTTTAGCTGATACTCTGGTGTTAACTTATTTGTATGATTTTCCTTCTTCCAATAAACTTTTGCATTTCATAAAACTTAAAAAAATAATTATGATACAAAATTCATTTCTAATTCACACACTATTTTTAACTTAAGTGCATTAAAAAAATACCTTTCTTCCTCAGCATAATTGTTTCAGATTGAATACGGAGCGGATACTTTGCATTTTCTTCTTTAGAATGTTTCTTTTCATTATATGATTGTAGAAATACACATACAAATTTTTGACCTCTAGCTATAGAGCTGTATTAGCCTAATTTAAATAAAAAAAAAATTCTTCACATTTTAGATGTTAGCAGTGCCATTTGAAACAAGACATTTTTGTTCTTCTCAGCTATCAAAATTTTTTTTGGTCAAATTTACAGTTAATAGAAAAAAGTGAAAAGACGTCTTGAAACTAAAAAAAATTCATACTGCTTATCATAAGATACGAGGGATTTTTAAAAACATTCATTTGTACAAAGATACCTCTTTACATCTTTTCTACTGCTGGTTAAAGATTTTGGGTACAACAAACAACAAAATGAAATTCCCTAAACATCCTTTTCTTTTGGTCAAAATGCTAAGAAGAATTTCCTTCTTTCCCTGCTTCTTTAGCAGTAAAGTTGCAAAATTCAGAGTTTATTCAAAGAGAAAACATTGAACTACACAAAAGAAATTCTGGGTAGCATCTGTGAGTTTAGTCAGTTTTTTAAAGAGCATGACAAGAATAGTGACTTTTCAGTCACATTCATAGTTCATGAATGAATTTTATTTTTCTTCTTAGAGTTATGTTCTCTAGAAAAATTAATTGTTCACCTTTTTTCTAGGTTCTTCCAAAAGCTCCCATTCAAACCGCTTCTTACGATGGTCAATTTTCAGAAATATTTAGATGTCTGCCTCCTGAAATCAGTAAAAAATTAGACATCTGTTTTGTCCTAATGGGACATTTGCAACAGACTACCTTTATTTAATATTGTTTTGGGCTAAGATAGCTTGATTTGTGCCTGATTTGTTTAAGCTTCTGTTCAAACATGATTTTGTTGTATAAGATAATTCAAAGAAAAAAAAAATGCTAATAAATTCAGTGATGCTGCTGTAATTTACCTCATAAAATATACGTTTTCCCATTGGCCTTTGGAACTTCTAGCCATCAACTACTATTAAAATATCAGTCAATTGTTTGAAATCCATTATGAAAACATTTTTTTTCAGATAGCATCGTTTATTGAATTTGATGTTAGATGTAATTCAGGGTGAAGCAATTAAACTTTACAAGCTATTTTCACTGGCTAGTCACATGCATACTTAATTTTCTTTAATACTTTTTAGAACAAAAGCTGGCAGTATTTAAACAGTACGACATTTACTTAAGACAGTCACCATTTCCCATTTCACAAATATTTTTTAATCCATGATAAACCACAAGTGACTGAACTTACAGTTTTAAACTGCCTCTCTATTATGTTAAGATATTGAAATGTACGCTGTCTAATGAATCTTGTTATGGCCCCTGTGCCTAGAACTGTCTCTATATTAAAGACAAAGAAACAAAATCAAAACAAAAGATCCCCTGGAAGAAGGAATCTGAGTCTTTCTCCTTTTTAACTCTTTGTCCACGAAGTAAGGCATTCTTTCTTTTATTTTGCCTGAAAGTTTCTTGTGTTCTGAAAAGACTTGTTTTAACATTACAAAAGGTTAGAATATCTTTTTTTTTTTCCTCACAAATATAAGAAAAGTTTCCCTATATATTCTTTCATATATATTTTTGTTGTTTGAGAGGGATCTCATCTATGACACTGTATAAAGGAACCATATTTGTGGATGAGAGACCATATCTATTGTGGTTGGTGATAAATCGCAATGGGCATGCAAAGAACAAAACAGAGTCACCTGGGGATAAGAAGGCCATTGAAATATGAAAGACTTCATCCATTTAAGTGCTAGTTTAGAAGGTGAAATAGGCAACCTGCATTGGCAACAAGTAAGGATTCATCTCAATTTTAGTTACATGAAAGCTAGGTTCCCCTCTAAGCGGTTTGTCTTGACTGCCTTGCACTCAATGGAGTGAGGAGAGGACAATGCTTCCTGCTTTCTGCTTCCTGCCCCTCATGCACAGCAGTGGAATGGGGACCCTCGTTTCTTCCATGAAACACAGAGAGGTGAGAAGTGTCACTTATAGGTGATTCCTTCCAGATGTCTTGTGCTGTATCACATTGGAAGTCTGTGGCAGAATTGACAATTGAGTCCATCTGTGGAACCTGAAGTGAAATCTAGACGTATGCTAGATACTGTTTCTAATGAATGGAGGAAACTGAACAAATGATAACTTGTTCAGAAGAGATATAGCTAGGGAAAAGCCTATAGATAAGTTGGACAATACGAATCTGACTCCCAAGCTCCTTTTCCAGACATTTAATGCAAAACTAAAATAAATGTTAAATCATTCCATTTCCCCTTTTCAACCCTTCTTCATAATTAGTAAAACTTTATTTTCTGTCTTCTACTGTTGTGTTGCAAGAAGACCTTAATTATGGTTGAAATACTCTCCATAGTTCTATTTCAATATATTTTACTTCTCTAGTTACCCTAAAAAAAAGTACTCCCACTTATTTTTATAGATATCTCAATTTTCCTCCTTATAAGACTTAACTAAGTAATTGTAAAGTACAGGCTTATGAAAAGATAATGTAACAGAATTAACAATGTTGTATATTGAGACACTACAGTCTGCAGTAAATGGTGATGGTAAATAACTATTTCAATCGCAATATAATAGCAATGTGAGGAAGTGATATATCTTAATTTTGTGTGCAATGAATCAGTCGCACATAACAAAAGCAATCAAAATTCAATAGATTTAGGGATTACATTTTCATAAAATTACAGCTGCTTATTTTCCAACCAATTAGTTAGAATGAATATAAAGGCTATTTTATTTCTAATCATAAATCTACAGGTTCTAAGATGTCCGCTGTAGAACAACAAAAAAAACATCTCTAATTCACTAGTGAGGCTTCATTAAAAAAAAAAAAAATCTGTTTGGCTTCAACTCATGTTACTTTTCTGAAATACTGCACTTCAAATTTTTAATCAGGAAAACAAGAAATCTTTTTTTTTTTTTTTTTTTCCAGGCACTTTAATATCAAAGTCATAACGGGTAATTTTTTATTAGAATTTAAATTACAAATCTTAATATGTATCTTTTACTTGGTTCTAAGATCTTTTCTTCACTCTAAGTCTTCTCCTGCTAGGATATAAATCTCAGAAATTTTTAGATGTGGAAATTATAAGCAACAATCAGTTATGGCTTTGGGAGTGGAAACTTATTTTTCAATTTAACACAGAGAAATTCAGTTTATATTTTTAGATGTGATGTAATGAAAGACATTTCCACAAGTTTCTTTCAGTAACTGTGTATTAATGACTGTGAACATTAATACAATTATTCCGTTGTAATTCTGGTATCAAAATATAAAGAATTTCAGTATTAATAAAAATTTGATTACAGTCAAACTACTTGATAATACATCAACAAATTATATACATTTCCGTGTTCACCTTGTCTTGATTTTCTGATGACTCCTGATTATTTAAAACCTACCACAAATTTTCACTTTGCTGACACTGACTAGCAGTTAAGAGGTAGTTCACACTCATGGGATGAGCTCACTGAAACATTCTCTTAGAAGGGAGATCTCCTACTTTTAGAAAGCCACAACCTCTTTCTAGTCTGCTTTGGAACTCTTTGTGGTGTTGAACTTTTTTGGAGGTGATAATGGCCAGGTGTAGGTAAAGAAAAGAAAACAAACTTTTATTTAATGTGTAAGAAAAAATTAAATATTAATTTGAATATAGATTACCTTCAGGTTTCTTAGACAAGCCCTCCAATGTTTTGCTCATCAAGAGTTGTTCATACAACCTTTAGTGAACCTGATTCTTATCCCTTACCCTTCAGTTAATTTCAAACTTCTGTTCATTACCATGACATGGGTCTGAAGTTTGGTTTCTGATCCTCTGTACACTCATTTATTCTTTAAACTCAGATAACTACATTAATTATTGTAAGGTTTCTTCTCACTTCCACCAGTGTAAACAGGAGAGCAATTAGCCTATCTCCATATCCCTCTGAAGCAATCTGTCCTGTTGCTAGAGAGTGAAGAAAATCATTTAACTTGCTGATCATATGTGTACTAGGTAAATAATACCTTTTTTTTTAAAAATAAAAAGCAGCTTTTAAATCACTACATATAGGGATTAAAAGTTACGTCAAAAACCTTTACTGCAGAAGTATCCACCAGACAACGACAATTAATTGAAAATGCAATTAAAACATATGTACTATGATCACACTCAAAAAGGAATTTTGTGAAATTAGTTTTGTGACCCTATTTGTAACATCAGGGAAAAAGAGGGCAAAGACTGGACTGCTTGAAGTAAATGGAAGATTTTCCAATTGTTTCTGTAGACTCTTCTAGCAGTCAGCCTTGCTGGGACGCATGTTCATGTTCCCAAGAACACAATATTCAGAAACCGTTTCCTATACCTCTTCCTTATTTGAAAGTCTGGTCAGATTAACTGCCAGCTGAAGTCTATGCTCTCAAGCAACCCTGGGGCTTAGCTCCCAGCAATCTTTTATAGTTAGCACATTAGTCATCTTCAACTGGATATGAACTTGAAAAATACCCAAAATATCTCCCAAATACCAGCCAGATGTAGAACTGCCACAGGTTCTACTTATGGGAAAAATGTCACAAAATATCTGTTAATCAACATTTTATTTCAGCTGAAGCTCTTTTGACAACAGCGTTTTTGAGGACAGTACCCAGGCATGATATGAGAAACTCAGTAACATCCCACTGAGGGTGTATAGGTTATGCCATGTTATACCTGACCTCAACCAACCAGGTGCAACATTTTCATCCTTCAGCTCCCTATCAGAAATTCTATTTTTCTGTGAACTGGTTTGATCTTCCTCTAAATTCCACTTCTTTAGACAGAAGTAATTTTTAGCTGTACCTTTTCAGTACCACAATGTGTTTACCTGTCAGAAAGGCATAGCATAAAAATAAGTTCTACTCATCTGTGACAAGCAAATATTTTAATTTTCATTAGTTTTGACAGGATTTAGTTTGCCAAAGGTAATATACATTTACTAGTTGTATTTTATCAGCACATCAAATCACGTTGCACTGAAATACAATTTGTCACATAGTATTAGTGTCACATTGTATCTGACAGGACATTGCTTCCACTTGAAAATACTAAGAAGTTGATAAACTTATGGGAATTTTGTGTATTTTATATATATCTTCAGCACCTAAAATTTAGGACTTTTTGTTGTTGGTCAACTGAACAGCTATCTATTAATGAAAGTTTTGGCAGCAGTTAGCATTTACTGTTGACTGAAACACAAATTTTTTTTTTTCTCATGATTTTTTGGCTTTTAAAAATAGAGTTTTTAGCAAGCTTTAATACAATGTGTAAAAATGCAACATGCAAAATTTAGCAGTGACCTAATCTTGTGTCATTTAAGTTAGTAGGGGCTTTGTCACTTTCTTCAACCATTGTTTTTCCTTTCAATAAAAGTGTTCAAGCTCTTTTGCACTTCACTATGGTTTATGCAATGTATTTTATGCAGGCTGTGTTCTGAATGTTTCATAGAGTAACATGATAGGATTGCAGTGCTAACTGCCGTCGTATACATACTGAGGAAAAGAAATTGAGAAGTATAAATTAGAAATATTTTCAGGAAATGGTGAAAGCACATTGACCTAATGATTCCTCTTACAGCTTTTTCTCTATCTGAAGGAGAGGTAACATCTCACGAGACTTCAAATAAATTATTAATCTATACTAATATCCATTCAGCATGCATAGGTCCCCTAATCAGATAGACAGCAGTTCCACAATATTAGACACCTATTAGACACCTTTGTACCTAATAAAAATAGAAAAAAAAAGTAATTAAAAATTTATTGACTAACATGTGACCGGACACAATATAAAGGTAATCAGAAGAAACAGTGCAAGTCCACAATGAGATTATAACAATCAATTTAACAGCTTTGAAATGCAGTGATTTTTCCCTCTGGAGCAGCCAGTTATGAAGTAACTAATTTAATCAGTTTCTCTAACTTCAAGTGTATGTTTACACTTTAAATTATGCAAATTATTTAAAATTATTTTCACCTATTGAATTTTTAACTATTTATTTAACAAAATCTTTTCCAAAGGTACAGTTCTTCACTGATTTAGAAGGAGTTTTCACTAGTAATGAATATATAGTGTTCAAAACATACATCAAAACAGGAACTCTGATTCTAAATCTATTTAATATTTAGTTGTAAGTAACTGTAATCTAATTAATGGCTATTTAGTATTTCCTGTTATTCGCCATTGCTAAGGGTTTAATATTAATCTCTAATCATTAAATTTTCCTGCAACTATTAAATAGATATATATAGATGATACACATACATTATCTATAAAACTGTATCTATTAAATATATGTACACATATAAAGAACACAAAAACTAAACTCTCATTCAGGAAAATGCAGTCACAACCAAAGCAAGTTCACCTCTCTTCACCTTCAGATTCATTTTAAGGCATCTTCTGTTATGATGATATTTAATGAATGTTTTATTGACCCAACACCTAGTTGCTCTTCACCAACACTGTTATGGTTAAAGAAAACTGCAAAAGCTCTTTCAGTTTCTAAGTTTCTAAGGAGGAATTTAACAAATGGATGTTGACCTAAATATATGTCATAGTGATTCTGCAATAGTTTGGATGACCTGTCAAGATTAATTTCATAATTTCATTATGATCTCTTTTAAATGCATCCAGTCATTAAAAACATTTTGTCTGATTGTTTTGGGTTTTTTTTGTTTGTTGTTGTTTGGGTTTTTTTTCATTTAGTTGGTGTGGTGAGTTGACCTTGACTGTCTGCTAGGTGCCCACCAAACCACTCTCTCATTCCCCCTCTTCAGCAGGACAGGGCATGAAAGTAAGATGAAAAGCTTATGGATCAAGATAAAAGCAGTTTAATGAAGAAAAGCAAATGCCACATGGGAAAGGGAAACAAAGCAAAAATATTTATTATCTGCTTCCCATCAGCAGATTATGTCCAGCCGTTTCCTAGGAAGTATAGTGGTTACTTTGAAAGAGAAATACCTTGATAACAATTTCCCCTTTCCCCCATTTTACTTCAGATTTTATTGTTGAGCATGGTATCATGTGGTACAGAATATCCCTTTTGTCAATTGGATTCAGCTGTCCCAGCCGTACCCCTTCCCACCCTCTGGCCTTTGTTGGAGAGGCAGCCTTGATGAGAACAGCTCAGCAGTAACAAAAACATTGGTGTGTTATCAACAGTGCTCTAGCTACAAGTACAAAGCAGAACACTCTAAGGGTTATGGTTCTTTGTTTTAGCTTGAAACCTAAATCTCGGCCTACACAGAATTTCCCAGGCTTCCATCCCAAGAACATTACATTATAACATGTTAATTATATACTGTATATAGTTCTAAAATGTTTTAGGTTCCTAGCATAAAAATTGCTATATGTCTGTTATTATAAAACAGAAAATAACGTGTTCTAACAGTTTAAATACAAGTCAGGGAACTGGGTACTTGTGAGTTCGTGTACAAAATCCTGATGTGGCTTTGGGTAATAACTATTATCGTAGCTATTATTTAATGTTTCATATGCCATAGCTTGGAAAAGTCAAGTGAGATAATAAGCAATTCCTATCCCACAAAAATTCTGCAGCCTTTTATTAAGTGGTTATCCCTCCAAAAAATCTGGAATATGGATAGATAACATAAAGGGAAGGCTGATATCCTTCCCATACAGACTGGGAGCAAAACCACTGAGAAACTAAGGAAAACAACTTTTAATCCTCAGGAGTGGGTTTGTATAGCAAGGCTATTAATTGAGTAATTTAGTCTCAAGTATAAGATGTGGCTAAGATGGATGATGTGCAATAGCCTTGCGACAAATCCCAATCAGAGCTTTATTCTCAATCCATCTTTGCTTTCCTTGAATTAACCTCTATTTTATTTAAAAAACAAAACAAAACAAAACAAAACAAAACAAAACAAAACCCCAAGATCATGAGATCAGTGCTATAGGTTTGTTGTGAAGAATGACTAGAAGACCTCAGAACTGTGAAAAATCCTTACATTACAATTCTTATTTGATGAACTTAATGCATAACCTATTCCTTTTTGATATGCACTGCACATATTACATCACTGTTGCATATTGTGAAGGAGAGATATTGTTTGCCATTATATAATGGCACCACTTTTCCTGCCAAAATTCTTTGCTCATCTTTAAAGTAATTAGTTTTGTCATGACTATTCAAAATTCAGTAATAGAAAATTCTAGCTGATTAAGCATGTCCAAGGCCAAGACTCACAAATAGTGGTTCCTCTGATTTACGTGAACTCCCACAGCAAAAGTTTATCTAACACTGAGTCAGAACTGCTTACATCCTTTATATTATGTTATCAAAGATTAGTTTTGCTCTTGATCACACAATTTCACTACCCTTATAAAAAATGGAACAACAGGATCAAAACACCATTACCTACCCCTGGGGACTAAACTCTAAAAGCACTTTGCCATTGTTCAAAAGACAGCATTTCCAAAAGCTTTTTAATTTCCCTGCTGATAGGGGAAAGAAACTTGAAATTTAACGCAAAATTTGATTTAACACAAAATCTGATTTAACACAAAACTTGATTTTTTTTAAAAAGGGCTCCCACTCCACACAATAAACCAAGAGCATGAAGGCTCTGCTGACTGCTTTATTTTTTCCCATCTCCTGATTTCATATATTCTATTGGAAAGCCTACAGAAAAATATTTGCTACAGTGTACTGCTCACATTTTGAAAACAGCTACAAATTAGCCACGGTTAAAGTTAAGAAAATACACATGCAGTCTTCATTCAAAGAAATGAGGAAAACAAACTTCTGCAGTGGGAACACAAAGGTTTATTGGAAGATTTATTTTTTTTTAGAGCAGATTGTACCACTCCTTAAATTGCTTCTTTCAACGCATTATTTTATAGATTTTTGTACAGAAACAAGTGAGTACATGAAGATATAAACTGGAAAACTGTTTTTATCTTTGTGTGTACTGTGAAACTGCTTTTTTTCTGAATAATTAGAAGCTAGAACATTTATAATCAAAAGTTGTTCTCACTCATAGACCAAGAACATTGGGATTCACTTTGAAATTATTCAGGTGGTGTTTCTAAGTATTCTGAGTTATGTTTTGTGATGCCTTTATTCTAGTAAGAAATATCAACCAAATTCTATATGTACTGTTGTAATGAATAACCTAATAATTTCACGTAAATATTTGTTAGCAAATATTCTCAGTTGTGTGTTTATGAGGTTCCAGCCAAGTTTTATAGATCATGAATTAATAATACCTGTTCACCATTAAACAAAGGAGTCACATAAATTACCTTTATTGCTGTGAATAATATCTACAAGTGAGGACAGCTATGTAGCCAATCTCTTAAAATGACAAGAGACATACTGGCATTGCAGCAATGAAACACACTGGGATTTAGACTAAAATTCTGAAAGTTAGAGAACACAGGTGGAAAATAACATTTTGCAAATGTTCTACTCCCATCAGACTTGTAAAGTTGAACAAGGTTTAGGAAGCTTTTGTAACCATTTTGCAAAACGGTTAAAACTGTTTCCTGTGACAGTTTTGCTCACAGCTACAAGAACAAGAAGACATTCACATGGTAACAGGTGATGTAAACAGTAAGAATAAAAGGTGTTTGTCTCTTTCTGCTATTCAGCTACTTGCCAGAATGCAACACAACTTCTATAGTACCTTTTTGTTCACCTTTTTTTTTTTTTAAATAAACTGCCCAACACTTGGTATCTATCAATTTTCATTTAAGTGACAGCTGTTGTGTAAGAGTAACGTGCAAGTGTTGTAAATGGGAATAAAAATAACTTGAAGATGACGTAAATCAAGGCATTTTATACAGAATATGTCACAATCAAAAATAATTCAAGCCCTCTTAAAGCAAATTATTAAAGATCAAAACTTCGATGACACAAATATGCACAGTTCTATTGCCTTCAACAAAACATCGTAAGTTAATTAAAACAGGAAAAATGTTTTTTTACAGACTTGAGAAATGTCTAATTTCCTGAATACTGTCACTGTCAGTACTTTAGAAGTGAAAGAGTCAGAGAGACAGTGCTCTGTGGTCCAATTAGATGTGTCTACATTTGTACAGTCCTAAAATTACATTCAGCCCTTTGAAGGCAACTGTGAGGCTGATGTGGCCCCTGATGAGAATGAGTTTGACACTCTTGGTCTACACCATCCAGATCCAAGTTTTTAGTAACATGAGTCTACTACATATGGTAGTGCTAGCTTAGGTCTGCTATAATTGTCATTTCTCTAAATATTGAAAACCCTTGGTATATTCAGGAAAAAAAAAAGTAGAGATTCCAGCTAGTAAAAATGCATATTATCTTTGACTTTTAATACTTAATTATGAATACTTTGAATGAACAACAGCACTACTAATACTCGTTGAGTGCCTGCTGATTCACTGGCTATATCCTTATCGAGTTTTACTAACTTTTTATCATCCTGAAATGAAAATAATTAGCTTGAATCATCCTAATGCTTGCATTGTTATTTGGAATGCTATCCTCTCACAATTCGTTCAATACTAGATCATGTAGAGTACACTTATCTGGCAGCTAAATGTAGATAATCAAGAGTTGTCTGTCTGTACCATCAACCTTAAATTGTGACCCTTGAAGTTTTGACATTTGTATATGAAGCCATGAGATTTTCCTAAAGAAACTTGAGGTTTGTTTTTTTTTTTTCGTAGTCACCTTAGACAAGGTATTTTCCAAGTTTCCCTACACTTGCCAGCTCTACAATCTTACCATAAAATTTCAATTTCTGAAATACTTTCAAGTGCTAATGTATGGAAAAGGCACAAGAATAACTTATGGCTACTATTTAAAATGGAATCTTGAAGGAGTAGACTCCATCTCCATCCAGGACAAAATTTAATGTGTTGGGCTTGAGAATATGAATTACTACATAAATAAACAGTTACTAAATTTATAACCTTTCCCTTTATTAGCAAGAAAGAACTTTGTCTAAATTAATATTTGGTGTCTTTTTCCTGCTACAGAAAGTCTATTTGGGAAAAAAAGGAGCTGGTTATTCCATTGAAGGTAATTTTATAGATATAACAAGTTAATTGCCATAAAGTGAATCAGTCCATACATTCAGGAATATAGATGTTAATATAATTCTTTGGCTTGTTTGAATAGCTTTGATGTCTTTCATAGATTTACAACACTTTTAACTCTTAAATAATACTGAACGAACTGTGATGAGTGGCATGAATTTTATTATTTTTTTTTTTTTTTAAAGGAGTTTCCTGGAGAAGGGTGTTAATACTTACATGTCTCTATCAAAAGTCTATAAACATATGTATACATTGTAATGAACATTTACAAGGTTCATCTGTTATTTTTTGTTTTGTTTTGATTTTTGAAGAAGTGTCTTCCAGATGTGGAAAATTTTGTGGTAGATATACTGCTTGCTCTTTTAACAGATCTTATTTCTCCCACGTACATTTCCTCACAATTCATATTTCATACAGCTACACAGACTGTTTTTTGATGTTTGAAAAATCATTGAGTTAATTATTTTGGCGTATGCTTGAGTGGTAGACAAAAATTAAATTTGAGATCTTTGTCACAGTGTCCTGGTTTGAATTGTTTGTCTCGAAACACATTTTGCCACCTAGATTTTCACAGTAAAGCTATACACATACACATTACTCTTAATAGAGAAAAGTATATACCAAATATATTTATATCTCAGAGGCATGAGGATTTTTGGAGTTTCTGTCTGTGGCGATTATTGCATGTAAGTGAAGGACCAAATGAATTAAAAAAGTGAGCATTTGGAACCACCAAAACTAATTGCATCCTGGAAAACTAACTAGGGAAACACATACTATTAAAAGTTAAAAGATTAATAGCCTTACCATGTTCCAGTAATCATTGAAAGTGTTTACCTAACGACTCTAGGGTTTGCCTAAAGACTCTAAGGAAGTTATTACCTTTAAATTGAGTACACTGTTGAAGAAGTAGGAAGAAGGAGTAGTAAGAGAACACAGAGAAACAAAACAATACAGGAACAAAGTGGAAACCATACATTAATAATTAGGACTGTAATTCACAAGTAATAAGATACACCTTGCACTTGTATTTTCTATGAGTTCTGGGACAAATAATTCAGTGTATAATAATACTCATCTCAGCAAATGTTATCTGTAGTCACCCAGAATCTTTTTGTAATCACTAGAGGGAAAGCAGCCATGAGTTTATCAGAATGCTTGAGCAGATGCTTACATTGCCCAGATGTATCTATTTGGCCTTAGAGAGTGACTTTGTGATTGGAGATGGTTAGATAAAGCAGCTTGGTGTCTCTCCTAGCAAGCAGTTACAGTACCAAGGATAGCATATAAAAGGATGGGTTAGGATTGTGGGCAACCTAAGTTCAGACAGCTGAAAAAATATAGTCATATAGGCACTTAGAGTTAAGACTTGGAGTACATCAGACTTCAGGCTGAAAGGTATTATAATTAATGCTTCTAAGAGCCCTGGCCATAAAATGGAAATATCTAGTACTTTACTGTCTCATGGGGGAGATGAAAAGAATCAGTAACCACACAGTGCTAACTGGAACTAGTGACAGTAAATCCTGCTTAAGGTTGATAGAGTAAAAATCTGATTTTATCTAAACGAGCGTGAAAGAAAATAAAAATGTGAGGATTAGGATGTTTGCCTTAATCCATACTCCTCGAATGCTGATAAAAAGGAGCAGAGTTATCACTAAGTGAATCTACTGAAAAATAAATAACTCCCATCAGTGTAACCATCTAACTATATAATTTATATTAAAAAAAAAAAACAACAAAACCAAACAATAAACAAAACACCCCCCCCCCAAAAAAAAAAAAACCACCAACCTTGTAATTTTGAATTATCTTACTTTTTTTTTTTCAAGGACACGTCTACAAGGCCATTCATAACCTTGTGCTGGCATGAGCTGCCTCAGGAACAAAAGGTATGACCTGCGAAACATTTCTACTGTTTACAAATGACTGTAACTTGATTCAAAAAATAAAAAGTATTGGGTATTATTTAGTGGAACTGAAACCCCACAAGATTGCACTGAATTTCCAAATTTCCCCAGCTGCCATTTAATGAATTACTTTCTTACTAGGTTTCTGCAAACCAGCAAGTTAGCTGAGTGAGCTCTGTGAGTCAGAAAGGGGAGCATTCAATCATCAGACAGCAATTCCTAGAGCTGCTATTAGAATTTAGCTGTTTCCAGGAAAAGCTCTATTTCTACATTTTTGGGGATGTCAACAGTACAGTGAGCCAGGCAATCAGGCAGGCCAGTTATGTGGGAAGCAAGTTGCTTTAGCCATCTGGAAAGCATGGGAAATGCTTAGTCAAATCTCCAGACCAAGAGCCAACAGAGACAGTCTCTAAGGCAACCTTAATCAGGCACCCTGTGAAATGCATATAGGTAAATACCTGATTGCTTTACAAACCTGGTCAAGCTGGTGCCCTGACAGCCTCTGTGTGCCACTGTATGCCTCGCTGGAATCTCTGCCTGTTGGCCAAGTAAGAAAGCTCCTTTGCTCATCAACTGTGCAGTCTTTTTGGCTGGGTCACAGGAGGAACAGCTGTGATGTGCACAGGATTGGAGAGACAGACAGCTCAGCAGACGGAGAGCAGCAGAAATCTGTAAAATGAGTTGTGGGAGCCTGGGAAAATTACTTAGATTTATTTGGAAGACTTAGGAAGCTGAAGGATTTGGTTTCTTGGTTTCCATACAAATTGTTGATAGGATTTAATATTTCTCTGAAATATTGGATTTTTCTAGATCAGCATTTATTTATTTTTTTTTAACCAGCTCTAGTCTCAGGATCTATTAAAACAGGTAAACACTTTTGCTAGTTCCACTTAACTGGAAAACAGAATAGTTCATATTTAATACTATTATGCATTTTTAGATTATACTTTTCATTTATAGTCACTTTAGACTTGCAAGAAAAACAAAACTAAAAAACAAATGCTATTTAATTTGGAGCTTTAGTAGCCAGCTGAGAAATCCAACCCAACTGTTAGACTGTCAGCATCCGTTCTCTTGACCTTTTAGTCCTGAACTCGTGTCTCTTTCCTTGGCTCCAGAGATTTCTAGACATGAGAGGGAGTTTTTTCTTTCAAATGTAAAATATCACTCTCTAGCTTTGGGGCTAAATTGAAAATCTACTCGTCTGATTTAACACTTTAAAATGTTATTGGTTCTTGTACTATTATTGACTACCGTCTTTGCAGCTCTCTTGTGGGTGGAAAATAGCTGCTCAGCAATGGAACCTGGATTGATTTTCATTTACTAACTTTGAAAAAGGGCACAAACATCCTGAACTATATATTCATTCAAAACTTATCATTCCTCTTCATGTTTTAATCATGGTTTAGGAGCTGATCTTATTGTTCCTTTCAAGAAAGTCAGTAATAAGTTAATGAACTAGAACTTCATTGAAAAAATATGAAACTGCCTATCAAAAAATTATTTAGCTTTATTACAATTAAAAGTTTTTAAGAATGTATACACATGTATACACACAACACATTTTTCCCTGTATTTGTACATATGCACACACACCTATATATATGGAAGAATTAAAATATATCCAGCTTCATAATTTCTATTTGTTTTGATTGATGTGAACTGTAACCTACATACACATATATATGAAATATCAATTCTGAATTTCTCTTATAAAATATTTTACAAATCCTGATATGAGAAATTCACACGTTGGTTTTCTGATAAAATGAGAAGCTGGAGGAACATGTAGTGAAATACATACGGTATGATGCATACGCATCCTACAAAACATTTCACTCTTTGTCAGCAGAATTGGAATGCAACTAGAATTGTCAGTATTCCCCAAATTATAATTTTTACATCTGCAGTATGACTAGCATCAGTAAAAAACTACTGAATACAGCAAACGACAAGCAGTGAAGTACTTTAGGTACTTATTGGAGGATAGGGAGATCAACAGAGTGAAAAACTACTAAAAGCTTGATCTTCTTACATCTTATGTCTTCCTTCTTTTACTTGGAAGCTTTGCTTTCTACATCATAGTGGTAAAAGTATACTGAGCAATGTTCAGCCTAGAGGAACTGTCATTCTGACAGTAGTGAGGCACTTCAGAATTACCAATCACCTGTCTGAGTTTTCTGTGGTTTAGTTTTTCAACATGTCTTATCTGTGCCAGAGTATATGGCTCATTTGATGAAGATGAGAGGTAGAGACTACCTGACTTGAGCTGTGCTCAGGCATTAGCATTATTTTGACAAGTCTGCAGAAGATGTCACAGCACATAAAAGTTTTAAAATATATTGGCAACTGAAAGGCACTATGACCTGTCGGCAGATGACGACTCCTAACCATTCTACTAAACCATGTAGCTCAACAACCGATGGTTAAGGCTTCTGTTGATTTTTATGAAAGATGTTGCAATTGTTCCTTGTACTCTTAGAATTCATCCATTACTCTTCTCCTCTAAAGAAATAAAAAGCCTATAGTGTACTTCTGTGTGTTCTATCTTCCATACATATCTCTACAAGAAGCCTATGTATGTATGAAGAAATAAATGATAAATAAATAGAAATGAAGAAAGTGAATTAAAATAATTTGAAATTCTTCAGGTAATATTCTTCAAAGGAAACTCTGAGATTTCAGGAAATTAATAGTAAAGAGCTGCCTTCCCAGCCTTTTCAAAATTTGAAGCTCTCTATTAACTAAATTCAGGATATTGCATGCAAGTCACTTTAGAACTTCATGAAACACTAACTCATTGACTTTCCAAACTGTAAATGTTTGTTCATGCAGCAAAGACTTGTCTTATTTCTCCACTTCTTCAGAAATTTACTGTTACTTTTCCTGAAGTGATCTCAGTTTTCTGACTCTTATTCAATAATGCAGCATGAAAAGCTTTATGTCTGGGAAAGAACTTCCCAGGGCCTAAAAATGAAGTGCTAATGGAAGCAAAATAGACATTTTTAATATGCCCTCTGTGGTTACGTATTGTGTGATTCATCCTGTTGAATAAATTTTATTCCAACGTAAGGTTTTGAAGAGTAGAATGGAAATTTATGCAATAGAAAAGAGGCAATGAGGACAGCCAGTGCCATACTCACCTACGTATTTCAAGAAATCTGGTTTTTGAATTTGTAGCCTCAGCTGTCCATACACAAGATAGATACAAGACAATTGTTATGTCTTCAGTATTAACTCTGGAATGACTTATGAAAAAAAAAAAATCATCAGTTCTCCGATTTGTTAGTAAGCTTTTATATGATTCAAATAGTTTTCTATCTATAGGCTAAACCAGCTCTATTACATAGCTCCAGTTGAGTAACAGTTCTGCAATGGCATAGTTTATATCTTCATACTTAAAGAAACGCCAGTGCACCAGCATAACCTACTTATCTGCTGTAATAACAGTTGCAGGCATGATATCAATTTACACATAAGAGACTACTTAGCTAGTTATTGAACATTTTTCCCAGCTCTCTAACGTAATCAGATGCAATTATTTAAAAAGTCCTAGTGTTCTCACTCTGTTTCCATTGCTATGCATCTCTTTCAAAAATATACAAGTAAGTTCTGAGGTTCTCAAAAGAAATTTGGACATTAAGGAAACAAAAATATCTTAGCTGCTTTCATTAAAAAAAAAATAATCTGATAATTCTCCATAAAGTTTGTTAAAAATAGAGTAAACTTAACAAAAGTCTTTGCTATTTATGTCCTTAAGGCTTCAGAATTGTTTCCTGCTGTAGGTTTTTATTACCTTACCTATTTTTTTTTTTTTTTAGGTAGAACATACAATAGCATTGCTTTTCTTTTTCGTATTAAAAGACATTAATCTCCTGACACAGACCCATTTTGTAAAGTCACAGAATAATATAATCACACAATGGTGAAGTTGGACGGGACGTCTGACCTCATCTGATCCAACTCTCCTGCTCAAGTAGGGCCACATAGAGCCAGTTGCCTAGGACCATATCCAGATGGCTTTTGAATATCTCCAATGAGGGACACTCCACAATCTCCTTGGGCAACCTGTGTTAGTTCTCAGTCACCCTCACAGCAAAAAAGCGTTTCCTGATGTTCAGAGGGAATCTCCTGTGTTTCAGTTTTTGCCCATTGTTTCTGGTCCTGTCAGAAGACACCACTGAAAAGAGCTTGGTTCCACTTTCCTTGCACCCCACCTTCAGATATTTGTATTCATTGTTAAGACCTTCCTTGAGCCTTCTCTTCCCCAAGCTGAACAGTCCCATTTCCCTCAGCCTTTCATCACATATGTCACAGTACCTTAATCATCATAGTGGCCATTTGCTGAAGTCTCTCCTGTATGTCCACGTCTCTCTTGTACTGTGGAACTGAGAACTGGACAACGTACTCCAGTTGTTACCTCACCAGTGCTGATGAGAGGGGAAGGCTCAACTCCTTCAACCCGACGGCAACACTTCACCTAATGTGGCCCAGGATACCATCAGCCTTCTTTGCTGTAATGGCACATTGCTGCCTCAGGTTCAACTTGGTGTCCACCAGGACCCCCAGGTCTTATTCTGCAAGCTACTTTCCAGCTGGTTGTCCCCTCAGCATATATTGGTGCATAAGGTTGTTTCTCCCTAGGTGCAGGACTTTTGTACTTTCCCTCCTTAAACTTTATGCCGTCAAAGTTTAGGGAAGATCATACAAGTTACACGTCAGGGAGCTTGTCCAGAGTCCTCCAAATGATAGGCAAACAATGATAGGACAAGGGGTAATGGAATCAAGCTGGAACACAAGAGGTTCCACTTAAATTTGAGAAGAAACTTCTTCTCAGTGAGGGTGACAGAACACTGGAACAGGCTGCCCAGGGAGGTTGTGGAGTCTCCTTCTCTGGAGACATTCAAAACCCGCCTGGACGCCTTCCTGTGTAACCTCATCTGAGTGTTCCTGCTTCGGCAGGGGGATTGGACTAGATGATCTTTTGAGGTCCCTTCCAATCCCTAGCATACTGTGATACTGTGAAATAATAAAGATGCATGAAACAGAAGCAGCAGTTGGGAGGGTGATCATACGTTCTGTCTATGCATATAAAAAACTATTTAGATATATTTAGAAAACCAAGAACAAGGAATCTAAAAGCTGTGTTTGCCAAAAAGAAGTGGCTGTGGAAAGAAGGGGCCTAAAAGAAGGTGGTGAAGACACTGGCTGAGAGAAAGATCCTGGAATTTGAGGAAGGACCTGAAGTTGGAGAAGACACATGGAGATGAGTGCAGAAGAAAATAAGGACCTTGGCTGGTAGCACACAAGACCAGTAACTGCAAGGAGCGGCACGGCACAATTCAACAAAACTTTGTGCCCAGCCTTCTCTGGCCAGCAGGGACCTCCATACTGGGAGGAGAAGCTGAGACCTACAAAACATAATGCTGAGGGGAAAATTAAGTGAATGTGAGTGATAATCTAGTAGGGTAAAAATTCTAATCAGCTTGGTTTTTCAATAAACCTCAATGTCTGGATCTGCTTGGGGTTGTTATATTCTGTCCTGCTAGAGAAATTTAGCTCTATAAAAATAAATAACTTCTTAGAGATACTTGGAAATATGATCAGGGCTGAGCTTCAGATGACTGAAGAATTTGATTACATCTATTACTTCAGACCAATCAGTAATAAAATCAATTAAGAAGAAAAATATTACCTGGAAAATGTCTTTTTTTTCAAGAGGGTAACTGTTAGAAAATAGGTTTCCATTTAGAGACTAGTTCCATATTATAATAAAATAAAATTATAAATTATTTGAAAATTACAAATATTTTGATACTTTGAAATTTTCACATATTTTGGATCTTAATTTTTTATGCAAGACTGAATAATTAAAAATAAGTAAAAGTTGATTAAAAAAAGCCAAATCATCTTTAATTAAAATTGAATTTAATAAAATAATAATTTGACGAATGTTGATGTAACAAGTTGCTTTTATTTCCGTATCATTTCTATATTGCTCAATCCAAGAAATGACTATTTTGTAAAGCAGGAGATTTGTTTAAAAAAGAATGACCAATCAAATTCAAATGTATTGTTATGATACTTGATGACAGTAAATCCATGTGACCTATCAAATGTTTCATTTCATTCTTTTAATTATATTTCCTGAAGATAATCTAACAGTGTTGTGGCTCTCACTGTCTGAAGACATCGCAAAAGTAGTTTCTCTTTTGGGTTCTTGGGACCATGGTTACCTCCTTCTCTCAGAATGCCTTTATTGTAGCACCATGTCAGAGTTGACAACGATTCTCGCAGACCTACAGCTTAGCAGATGCTGTCAATCCTAAGACAGCTCTAGAAAAACAATATTATCAGTACTATTATGTGAATAACTCTTACTTTCAGTTAAGATGATAGAATCATAGAACCCTTTAGGTTGGAAACAACCCTTAAGATAATTGATGCCAATGGTAAACCTAACACTGCCAAGTTCACCACTAAACAATGCTGCTACATGCTACACATCTTTTAACTACTTCCAGGGATGGCGACTCTACCATCTCCCTCAACAGCCTGTTCCAATGCTTGATAACCTTTTCAGCGGAGAATTTTTTCCTAATATCCAGTCTAGATCTCCCCTGGCACAACTTCCTTCTTGTCCTAGAAGAAGTCACACATAAGACTTTTATACCAATGTTCTTACAGAGAACAGAAAATACACTCTTTATAGCGATGCGGTATAACCTGAGGACCTCTTATCAGAGTGTCTAAATACTCTCTAAAAACACAGTCTAACTGGTCAACATGACATAATAGCTACTGTCACTGTGCATTTGCCCTTTTTCAGTAAATTCATGTAATCTGACAAGCTAACAGGTTAGTCTGCTTTTCCTGTCTTCTGTATTTGGAAAGACTCCAGCTAATCAGTACAAAATCCTTCTGGTATATATGTCACACATACACACAAAAATGAAAACAAAACAAAACAAAAAACATTATATCCAGCTAATGGTATCTCTGTTTTTCCATTATCATACGGCTGTCAATTGTACTTTTTGGTTCTGGCATATGGCACACTAGCTAGAGATTTCAAAACCTGTATTAATATAATACCCAATCTTAACATTCAAAACCCAATGGTTTCCACCCTGGTTTAATACTCCTTTATATCACATAGTCTAAAATAATTTATTCTCTTTCATCCTCTCCCTTGGTCATGTACTTGCCTCTTCATAACTAGCAGTAAAAAACTTTCCTGTACTCATTTAAATGTGTAATTTCATCACCAGCTAAACTATATTGTCCAGAATGACTAGCTGAATTTTTGTTTTCCAGTTTTACAATTCGTTCTTTAGATGCAAGTGCCTGAAAATCTACTCAAGGAGTTGATTAAAAGTAAATTATTGTAGTAAAATACTTCAGTTACTGAAAACTATTTCTGTGTTAAACCATATACTACATCTGAGATTATAATTTTACATTTAATTGATCTAATTTTATAGTGTAGTTAAGAGATACATTTCCGAGTGAAGTGACTGCTTTTAAAATATGCTGTTTTGATAGCCCCAGAGAATAAAATTTCCCACATCAACAACAGGAAACTCAAAATTTTCCACACTGCTCTGTCAAGACTATAATCGCTTCATTTTTCAAAGCCTGTCAGTTAAGCTGTGAATTGTATTGCTATATTGCAACAGGAAATCAAGCAGGAGGAATCTCATGTGTCATATGGCACAAACCACACCTCAGTTACATATATCCAGATATATTTCCCTCTAGTAGAATAAACTCACCTATAGAGTGTGAAATTCATTAACTTTCATTTCAATATTCACTGCAAGAATTCATTACAATAAAACATATGCCACCTGGATGGCTGCACAGGTATATGCCATAGTAGTAGATGGAATCCACAGAACAGTTAGAGAAAATACCCTTGGATTAGAGTTCAAATAAACCCAGTCATACTTCTCTGATTATGCTGTAACCTCCGTAATGCCATTACAGGAACATTTCCCAAAAAATGTATTAACTGCAGAAATACCACAATGTGTGTGGTTGCTTTTCCATTTTTCTGTGGTTGTATGCTACAGCAGACCTCAAAGGGCATCTTGAGTGAATCTCACTCACAGTAAGGAAGATAATATAATGAAAATATTTGAGAGGAATGCCAATAAAGTCTAAAGACTGTGCCTGTGCAAATACTTATACCAACCTCAGATCCCCAGAGTCATCTTGGTTGCCTCAAGAAACTAAGTGCTCTATCCTCTTCCAGTTCTAGTCTCTTGGTAGAAAACCCAGGCATGTAAAAAAAAAAGAGAAGCATTAGTGCTTAATTTCCCCAGTCCATGTGGTAGGAAGAAAAGCACTGCAGGGTCTAATACGTAACAGATCTATCCCACAAGTTTTGCTCCACTTGTCTCCTTGCTTGTTGCTTATTCCCTATGTAGACTTGAAAAACACCTGTGATGTTAGCAACACTCCTAAAAATTTGACCTATTCTGATAAAATTGGTCAAAAATTTTTCATCTTCTTGAGATATGTAGTAAGACAAAGTCAGCCACAGCCAAGTGAAATTTGTTTTGCGTAGGCAAGCATTCACCCCCATACAAGAGGTCAACCCAACAAAATCCAAGTGATATCCTAAATAATAGAATATAGACAAATCGTTTAGATTCTAAACAATTTAAAAAATGTGAATCTACCTTTGCCAAGAAAAGGGTTTCCTTATTACTATCACAACACTGGACACTGGCTCTAAGTGGTTTTTGGTTTGTTTTTGTTTTTTTTTTTTTCTTCTTGTTTACCTACAATTACTGCCTTTAAGCCAAAGAGTTGCTTTGATGTACTGATGCGATACAGGGTAGAGCCATTGGGCAAATGGTAAACACAAAGAACTTTGTTACAATGTAGTTATAAAACCACTTTTGAGTTTTCATTATTTTAATGAGCTGATATTTTAAATAATTTGTCATACATTAGAGAAACGAAGTTGACACTTGCAATGTTAATTTTTTTCTGGTGTGTGTTAACATTAGTGAAATCCAGTTAAGTCTGTCTAGTATTAAGTCTTTATTCTGTCTGGTATTACAGCTGTCAGCAAACAAACAAGTACAAAAAAGAACACTTTTTTCTCTCTCTCTTTTTATTTATTCTTGTGTCTGACCACTCAAAGAATATACAGAATATAGGGCACATTCTCATACAGCTTGAATATTTCCCTTTGGCTAATCATGCACTTTTAAGACATCAGTGTTTCTTTTTACAGAGTTTAACATTTCTTGTGTTTAAATTGATATTGCTGCTAACCTTTTTCCCCTTTTCTTGTTCTCTCTTTTTAAATTCTAACTCCTCAGGTCTTCTTCATAGTGTGATTCATCACCAGTGAGAGAGGCAGAGATTCTTGATATGTATGAAAATCACCTCTTACCCACCTGTACATTCTCATCAGTATTCTTTTATATGAGAAAAGAGGAAACCTCTATGCCAGTGAAAAATAAGAGTTTTCTAGCTATTTTTACATTATTTATTTATGATCATATGAGTGTATCAGTAATATATTTTAAAAAAATCATTCTATGGGGTTCTAACAAGGCAATTAAAAATTTTTTCAATAGATAAAAGTGAGAAATTGAAAAGCGTTTGAAAGACATATGATAGTGTATGTTGATGACATTTTCTTTTTTAGAATTCTTCATATCTTCACTATATCCATCAACTTCTACTTCCTAATAACTTACTTTCTGAATTAACTTCTCTCATATTTTCCCCTTCCTCCCTTGATTACATATATTTACTCTCTTTTAGATATCTAGGTAATTAGAAGAGTTTGAGGGTAAGATTTTAATAGAATCTACTCTAGGCAATGAACCCTTTTATGCCAAGAACAGGCATCAGCAACAGTTACAGATGAATTAACACAACTCCCCCACCCTGAATTAACCGTAAGTGCCAGAAATCAGAATACTTACTGTTGTGGTTTAACCCCAGCCAGCAACTGAGCACCACTCAGCCACTCATTCACTCACTTCCTCTCGGTGGAATGGGGAAGAGAATTGGAAGAGAAAAAGTTAGAAACTAGTGGGTTGAGATGAAGACAGTTTAATAGGTGCAGAAAAAATGACACACACAAGCAAAGGTAAACAAGGGATTAATTCGCTACTTCCATTCAGTTCCATTCCATTCAGCAAGACGTCCACAGAGATAGTGTCTGCAGTGAGATTAGTGAGTCTGCATATGGGTTTCAATGTAACTCCCAAAGGTGATGACGCTGGGAAAGACATGACAAAGGCATTGCAGCATGGACATTCAAAGCTTCCAAACTTCACAAGTTCCAGCTGGTGAAAAGCTTTATGTTTTATAAAATAACTTCTTGCTCCAAAATATTAAGGAGTTGTGTCAGATGCTAGAAACCTGTTCAAGATGTTCCCAGTCTTTGTTCTGTAGGCTGGATCATTTCTATAGCCTTGTTTTTTATCAGAGAATGTGTGAATGCTGAAGTTATGACTATATTTGTGAATCAAATTCAGTTTAATAATCAATGAAAATTCCTGAGGACAGAAAAGTAATGGTCCAACTAAAGGAATGATCAGTCCCACTGTCTGAGTTGGGCTTAGGAGCTATGATGCTCCTGTGACCTTTCCAAGGTTTCAATCTGCCAAGAGGCAGTTTGACCATGACACATCCCTCGTGCAGTCCCTGCTGATTTTGCAACAGTGCAATGGGGGCTATGAGAGCTTATTGAACCTGATGTCACTCATCCTGTGCAGTTACCACCATGTTATGCAATCCTGGCTGCTTTAAGTTTGTGTATACCTCTAGAATTGCTGTTTACTGCTGTGTGGTAAGGAAGCAAGCCTGCCATAAAATAAGGCTTCTAAACATTTAAGGATAAATCTTCATATTAGGTTATCTTCACCTTTGGGCAGAGAAGGGATTCTCTATAAGCTGTTCACGCTACAGTTTAAGGTCCTTTGCTCTGAAGTTGGTTCTCCCAGAACATTAAAAAACACGAGATTTTTATCAACTTGTAGTAGTCTGACAATCTGTAGATTTTTATTGTAAGATTTATTTGGTCTGAAGAATCCTGTCCCTGCACAAGACAACCCAGACAACAAGACAACTGTTGTCTAATCTCCAGGCTTGGGGCTGTGACTACCTCCCTGGGGAGCCTGTTCCAGTGCTCCACCACCCTCTGGGTGAAGAACCTTTTCCTAATGTCCAGCTTAAATCTCCCCTGGCACATCTTCCTGCTATTCCCTCAGGTTGTGTCACTGGTCACCTGAAAGAAGAGATCAGCACCTGCCTCTCCTCCTCCCCTTGTGAGGAAGCTGTAGACCACTATGAGGTGTCCCCTCAATCTCCTCCAGGCTGAACAAACCAAGTGACTTTAGCCACTCCTCGTTGGTTCCTTTAGTACCTGTGCCAATTCCCTCAGTACTCGTGTAAGTATTTACCTAGTCCCTAGGTATGTAGCTGTGGCTTTGAAAATGCATAGCGTCCTGTTGTGAGTTCCCTGACTTCTATCAAATTACACTTTTCATAGAAATAAGGAGTGTTTGGTTTAGCACTTTAGTCTTAGATTTGAATTTGTATTGTTGTTTCTGATGCCATGAGGAAGAAGTCCTGGTAACAAGGATAAAATACAGTAATGATTTGAAAATATTAAGTCTTTCAATAGAAAACTTCTGCAAGCTTGACTTTAAGACTTTGGAAGAATGCTTTTTGTCTTTTTTTTTTTTTTTTGTTTTGGGAAGAAGGTTTTTTTTTTTTTTTTTTTTTTTTTTCACTTTCTGTTTATCTGAATGTATAGTCAGAACAGAACCAGTCAATACAACAAAGTTGCTTTAAGCTCCAGAGAATTTCTCCCTCTTCAGCATCTGTCAGGACTCTTCCCTTCAAGGGAAAAGTTTTCTCTCTTTAGTTGTTGTATCTGAAACAACTGGAGTTCCTTGTAATACACGTCTGGAAAGACTGCCAAAACTAGTAGAAGGAGGACACAAAGAAAAACATTAAAGCCATCAAAAATGCAATTTGCTTGAAGCTAGTAGAAAAATTTTTCTTAGGAAAGGCACCATTCAATAGCTGCAGGCAGTTTGCTTCAGGAGGAGAAAAGCTACTGACAGGAAAAATCAAAAAGAAGTAGTATCATGGGTTTCAATACTTTTTCTCTGACACTGTGGATTATGCACTAGAAACAAATTTGTCTCTCTTTGTTCGGTTGGATTTTGATTTTTGTTTTTTTTTCCCCTCCTTTTCTGTCTCTGTTTCACTACCGTCCTGTTTTTTCAGCCACACCTGGCCAAACTAAATCTAGAACATAATGGAAAGATCTTAACTTTTATCTTTGTATTTTCTGAAAAGGGAAAACTTTTTCCAGTACATTAAACCAAACAGAAATTATGTTTTGGACACTTCAGGACAACAATTAATTGTGGAAAAAACATGACTGGTGTTTTTCAAAGAAAATCTGATGGCTGACTAACAATTCCATTTGTATCAAACATTATCTCCAAGAATAATTATGTATATTTAATATTTGCACTGTTCAAGCAGTATTTGAACTTATCTGCTTGCTGTTAAACCAAATATGATCTGCCTCTCCAGAATGAGCATGAGATATGAAAACACTGAAACTAACAGTGGAACATTCGACAAGTTTTCATTAACTATTATTTCTTATGTATAAAATGTAATACAGAGATAGGGCTCTATTTCTGATTTTACATGTTTATATGTTTGAAATCCCGAGAAATTCCAGTAGGATTATAGAGACTTGCAAGGTTTAATACATTGAAACTAAAAGTAGGTTAGTGTTCTTCCAAGAAGGGGACAGACTCAAGCAATGGACATCTTCCCATTTAGTGAATAAGTCAAACTGCGTTTTAGCACACCTGAAACATCTCAGTAGAGAATGATCTCCTCAAATAGTAGAAAATAATCCTCTGTTTTTCTTAGATTTTTCCAGAACTTTCAAAAACATAATGACAATTTGGTATCATCTTCTTAGTTATTTTATCCACAAAGATGGAGGAAACTCCAAATTATTAAGCAGTCCTGTATTACCCACTTGTACTTATGATACCTTACTGTACAACTAGAATGCTGTTTTACAGTAGAATATGCTTGCTTCCCCATACCTAAGAATCTGCTACTAAAGTAAAAAAGATTTTCTGCTGTAGGGTTCCTCATATTAGATATCCAATCCAGCAAAGAGATCCTTTTTGACTGATAATTTGCTCATGAAATTTTTCAGCAAAGTGGCCATATCTGGTGCATCTGAAAGTTTCTGTACCTGTTCATTATCTGTTGTCTATTGTGTGAGTGACACTGAAGAGGATCTCTGCAGAAATTCAACATTCAAAATTAGAGGTAAATATTATATTAGAAAATGTATATAGAAAAATAGTTGATAAAGGTTTCAGATGTCTACATGATATAGAAATTCATGATACTTTGAGGCAAAACAGATTTATAAACGAATGATTTCTTTCAGTATTTGCTGATCTAGTTTCATTTCCCTCTCCAGTGTTGCCAGTTTTTAGAATTTTATTGTAGTTTATTTCAAGACCTAAAGCTCCTTTTTGCCTGAAAACTCTGTCAGTATTTCATATATTCTTGTGAGAATTTAAACTTCCTATTTTAAAAACAGTACATTTCTTGTTCCTTCAGGCAAACTTGAAAAGTAAACATAACTGCACCTAACAGTTTAAAACGTGATATGTAATAAAAGAAACCTCTTACATACATAATTTTTCATTTGATCCACTTATAGTTTTATGCACATTAAGTGTTCATAAAGCTGTAGATATTTCTCTTCTTCCACTGGTACAAATACAGTAATAAATCTGCTTCAAATAATTAAAGCTGGAGACTTTCATGCATCTCCCACCAGGTAATGGCTGTCTCATTTCTTTCTGCCTTGAACAAGGATCCTTTCAAAACCAATGCAACAAATTATTTCTGAAATCTCCAGTATAATGTTCTCACCCCCCTTCTATCAATCACATATAGCTATGGTCTTTCAGTAGAAAGGTGAATGGAACTTAGCTGCCAGTAAAGCTGAAGGTTTTGTCTTTATTAATGTGATAGGGAACAGTACTCAGAGATGCAAAAGATGTTCTGTCTTTCTATTATCCTTTTCACTACACTGGAAAAAAGAGGCTTTTTGCCCTAAATATTTCAAGCATCTGTCTAGGATTTCTGAAGTATGGTTCAGTCTAACAACAGTCTTCACTGGACAGTTATGATCCTAACACAAAACTTCTGGTTGATCATCTGATGTCAAAAGAAACGAGATCACCTGAGTACAAGATCATAACACGAAGTTATGATTTTGTTCAATGTTTGAGCTAGGAAAGCTGTGCCATGTGAGCTGCATAATTTCATCAGGGAAGGAACCTGCATGAACAAAGACCACAAAAGCTTCTCCTTTAAACCTTGAGACTCTAGAATAAGCAACCCCAAAATTCAGCTTTCTTTTACATGACAGTGGAATTTCAAACCAGAGCTTTGCCAGTCAGTGGCACATAACATTTAAATATTTTACACATTTATGACAAGGACAAGCATAAACAAGAAAAAGCTTTAAGTGAGGGGTTTTTGTGTTTTTGTTTTGCTTTGGTTTTTTGTTTGTTTGGTTTGGTTTTTAATTAAAAAAAAAAAAAGTCCACAACTTATTATGAAGGAGGATCCCTGTCTGACGTGCTTCAAAATAGTACATTATGTGCTATACAACCAAGACTACTCATCTGCTTTTCACTTCAATACCTGGAAATGGTTCCTGGAAGCCACACAGGAAAGGAAAAGGAATAAGACCTTCTTTTTGACGAAGGAAAAGGAGGATATTCGATCTGTAGTTATGTTCCATACTTCTGTTTTCAGACTCAATCTATCTATATGAGAAATGTTTTTTCTACTACTCTATTCTTGCTTTCATTGCCTGTTAAACTAAGGGTCTGTGAGATGTAAACACAGAGTTGGCAAAGTTGCACCGAAGAGTCTGTGAATGATCGTGGGTTTGAATCAGAGGTTATATTCAGTTTTAGGAGAACAGCAATTTCTAGAAGTTTTCAATTTTCCTTTCTACTGTGGAAATGGAATGATAAAATTAAAATGGTAGGGGAGGAGGGAGTACGTAGAAAAGCATATTGAATATGTATACCAAATACTAGAACCATGGTTACTAAACCTCTTAGTCTAATCCTGCCCTGCAAAGCAATATTCTCTGATTCTCCGAAGTTACTACTACTAAGCAGAAAAAGCAATGTTAAATATAGAAGTACATAGTTTTGTTTGCATGTTAAGGGTGGTCAAACCCAAATCTGCTCAGTAATGCACATATTTTATCCCCATTATTTATTATTTATTTACCAGAAGACACAGAGTAAGAATGCGCTTATTTGTCTCATTAGAAGTGATTACAAGCACAGTTAAATATTGACCCTCAGATATCTAAAGTGCTTTTCCTTGAATTGAGAAGGGTTTTCTCTGCTTTAAATTAAGTTTACACTCTGCTCTCAGAGCAAAATAATAAAAATTTTGTTCCTGAAATAGGTGTTCAAGAATTTTCACAATCTAACCCAGGATAAATTGAGATAAATCATCACCATCTTTTTGTCACAGTTTGCTGTTGACTAGCTTTTTTTCAGGTTTCTTTTCGAAAAGAATAGTAACAATCTAATGCTTCATAGTTACAAAGTATATGTGAACCTCGTTATCTTTCATACAACACACAACAGAAAAAAGGCAGAATAGACACAGAAATAAGTGCTGTACCTACATCGTTAAAATTACTATATTTAAATATGCATTCAAGCAACTTAATGGCAATTATATTAATTTATGTCTTTTCGCAATAGAAAGAAATCTTCTGTATTCGGAGGGATTTTGTAATTTCTGTTACTGTCTTTAACAGCAAAATTCTATTTCTTTATTAGGATATAAACTAATGGTTTTGCTGACTGTAAGTGGTGATAATTCCATCTGATTGCTTCAGAAACACAGTTAATAAAAAAACCTACCTAAAATAATTCAACAGTAGGGTATGTGTGTTCTTGGTTAATCAGTAATTTATTACTGTTCTATCAGTAATTTACAGATGATTGTGACTTTTTTTTTCTTGCACAGACTTTATTGGAGACAAATGCTCTTTCTGTATCAAATCCAGGAAATATTGGAAAGGGTGCTTATATCACTTAGGAGTTGTCTGTGCTTAAAGAGAATGAATTTAATGTTTTTGTTTCTGTTTTTGTTTTTGTTTTTGTTTTTTTCTTAGATACAAATATACTAGTGTTTCGCTTCTAATTGTTTGAAAGTTAAACCGTGATGTGGAAAATTATAAGTCTAGTTGTGGGCGCTTTCCTGAGGGACAAGAAATTAAGTCAGACATCTTAGACTGAACTTTTCCAAGGAGTTATTCTCTTCTTGTTGTTTGTGGGATGCAAAAAGACAGTAGGAATGCTGTCCTTTTCATCTGTATTTTAATCACTGGAAGTGATTTCTGTAAATCATATTGTGCTATTTTTAGCACTAGCCTGTCTTGAGCTCTCTTTACAAATTTCCTTTTTCTCTCTCCATAGGGATTCTTACTAACTTTTTAAAAATTATTATTTATTTATTTTAAAGTGGCTTGAGAAGTTAGGATTCCCTGGAGTGCATTTGCCATCACTTTGGAACGTGGTCATTAGTGTGCTGCTGTGATATTTCATTGTGAGATTTCGTTTTCACTATTTGGTCTTTCCTGGGACACAAGGAATAAAAAAAAATACGACTTGTTTTTGCATATAAGGCAAGATTTTATGTTTCTTTATTCAAATATTTGTTTCTTTTTGGCAATTTTGTTTGACATGTGGCTAAAATATATTTTTTGTGCTTAGTTGCCAGCTGCACTTTGGTAATATATTCTTACGCATTAGTCTGACCTTACAGACCATTCAACTGAGTTTTTCCATCACAGATGAAAAACTTTAATGTCATTTTTTTAAGTATTGTATACTGTCAGAGTGTAGATCTAACCATTAACATAGGAAAAATAAAATTAGTAGTGTTTCCCCATTTCCCAAAATGTGCAAGCTTTTAGAATTCATTTTGCAGAACTAAGCTGATATAACCCTAGTACGTCATCTTTTATGACATGCTTCAAATAAAACTAACCTTTCAGTGGGTTATTTTAACTTTTTGACTATAGATTTTAAGTAGAGCTATCTTGTATATCTGTCCAGTAGTAACATTTTTATTTCCAGGAAGCCACGTGATGAAAACCTTACACTAAGAAATATTTAGTGAAAAACAGATTACTTCAAATTTCAGGAAAAGGCCATTCTGTTTATTTGAGGAAATGAAGATACATCCTTTTTCTTCACTATGTTCTCACCTTGCCCTTTAAATGATGCCAGAAAAGCAAAACTAAGCTTCCTGTTCAGAAGAATATAGTTAAAATCTTCTATAAATGGATCTTACTTTCCACTTGTCACTGGTTTTAAATTAGAAAGACTACAATACCAGCGAATTTTCTGCATTTTCTTCAATGAATAATAATAACCCAGTGGACTTAATTCCGTTCCCATGTATACAGCTGCAACTTTTCATACACAAAAGCATATAAATCAAAATAAGCTAAATTCAGCTCCTATTTGGAACACATTCAAACACAGACATGACAAATAAGTTGTGCAAAACTCCATATCTCCTGTACTTGATATCTGAAATAGACAGACTAAAATAATTTAGTCTACTATTTCCCAAAATAAGAAAGTACCACTTTCAATGTCTCATTGAAAGCACAACCTAGTATGTTGTCCAAGCAGTATAGAAAGTACCCAAAAGGATATCTAAAAATAGATATTTCTACTTAAGTATTTTAATTTCAAGTTTCTTCCATAAGATGTTCCTCTTATTATGAAGGACGAAGAGACAAAAGTATGGTGTGTATGCAAAAAGTGAAAGGACTAAGCATGCGCAAACTAGGAAGCATAGTTTACAAGTTCAGTGTTCTATCTGTGGTTCTTCAAATAATTTAAGATGGAGTAATGTAAAACAATCTAAGCTTTTGAAGTGGCTTACTATTATTTATCTCAGATTCCAGATGGAAAATACTAGGATTCCTTAAAAATTCGAAGTCTTAAGAAAAACTTAATAACAACAGAGGACAAAATGAAAAATTAATGACTCCAACAAATCTATCAGCAAAGTATATAAGACCTCCTGAAATACTCCTTCTGATTGATTTATCTCTCCAAGCCTGTGCATCTCCACTGACCTACCAGAGTCATTGTTGTCACAGAAAAGTAGCGTTTTAAGACCGTGGCTCTGAATCCAGTTTACAAGATCTTTGAGATATTACAGAATAAATCTTATTTATTTTCATGTATATTGTGTTTTTTGTTAGTGCTACACATTCTGGTTGAAGAGTTGAGCAGAGAAGACAGAAGCTGCCTCTTGGACTGGTCTTGGCTGCAGTGCTCAGGTCTGGGCAAAACCTTCTTAGGGAGCGAGAGGAGCTGCCTCTTCTCTTGTAGACCTCAGGGTAAGGAAGGCTCAGCAAAGAGCAGTACTACACCCTGGGAAGAGACAGGAAGCATACCTTTCTAGGGATTCAGGAGTGGCTATATGTGTAAATTGTCACCCAGGAAAAAAACACTTTGCATTGCTGACCTGAGAACAAGGCTGGGGGAACCCATCTGGGAGAAGGGATCTTCAACCTTTCCTATCTGAATTTGTAACCCAGTGGATTAGAGGGATTTTTTAAAAATTATTATTATTTGTTTGTTTGTTTGCTTTTTCCAATTACTTCTATTAGGAAAAATAGACAGGATATCTAAAATGTGTTTCATATATCTAAAAACATGGAAAATTTATCTAAAAACGTGGAAAATTCCAAATTGATGAATTATTTTTATCTGTTTAATACGTAAGGTGATAAGTCAAGTATAATTTTCAGAATCACGGCTATTTTATTAAGACTTACTTTGATCAATGTTATTTGTCAACCAGACCTGTAATAAATATTTCATTATTTTTGTTTTATGCTTGAATTCAAAAACTCTGAGATACAACCACTCTCCCAAACAGCTATCAAAATTCAATAGGCCAATATAGCTATTTTATAACCTGATGCAAAAGATAGTTTTATTGTTGGGGATGGAGAGAATTGGGTATTTTAAAGTAAATAACTAGTGTTTTGCTGACAATGTAAAAGAATATGTTGATAGTCAGAGATTGGAACTGGGGCATGAGAGAGGAAGGAAGAACTGTGAGAAAAACATAGCTATAGCTATGGGGCTGTAGCTTCTGTGTTAGAAACCTCAGAGTTCTATGACATTGGCTAAGCTGTTTATAAAGAAATGTAATTTCTAGACCACATTATTTGAATTCATTTTAGTAAAATTATTTAATTCTTAATACAGGTGGTTTTTTTTTTTCAGTTTTCCGTCAAAGTAAATTAATATTTCTAATTATTATTTTTCAAAAACATGCTCTATCTTAATTTGAGTCATATTAGGTCCAGAGTATTTCAGTAACAAGAAGCTAACGGATAAAAGAATTTCTCACCCAAAGATATATCAGTTTAACATCCAGACTAGTCTCTAAAACTATCTGTATCTTTTCTGTATAGTTAATATCTGTTCTGTATGTTTTTCAGGACAGCATCTATCCTAATTCTTCATTGTCAGGCTAGACATGATGAAGAAATTTTTTACAGCGAGGGTGGTAAAATACTGGAAGAGGTTGCCCAGAGAGGTGTTAGATGCCCCATTCCTGGAAACATTCAAGGCCAGTCTGGATGGGGCTCTGAGGAACCTGATCAGGTTGAATACGTCCTTGCTCACTGCAGGGGTGCTGGACTAGATGACCTTTGAAGGTCCCTTCCAACTCAAACTATTCCAGGGTTCTATGATTTTGAGATAACCAGTTCTTCTGCTTGTTCCTTATATTTATTAGCATAAAATTTCTTTCTCAGATGTGTTTTTTCTCACTATAACAGGAAGTAAGAAAAAAAATGTGACCCCCTTCAGCTTTTTCTGAATAGATTTTACATGCAATCCTTCAGATTCCAGAAAGTATTATAAACAGTCTTAACATTATCCATATTGGTTCCTAATTCTTCTTTCTGTTCAAAGAACAGTAATTTTCAGGCATAATTCTGTGCCATTGATCAACAGTAGCAAATTAAATTAACAGAGGGGAAAAAAAAGCAGAAAGAAAAAAATCGGTATTGTATTGAATGTAGTCAGCTTTTTTGTCCTCTGTTGTAAAGATACAGGAGTGTAAAGGTAAGGACATAAGAGGTGAAAATATTCACTAATTTTTTGAAAAAGTTGTTTGTTTGGTTTTCTTGTGGTTTTTGTTGTTGTTGTTGATGGAAATCTTACCTTGAGTATCAACATTTTCCAAGATTTTTTTTTTATGTCTGAGCTGTTTTTTTTAATGGAATGAAATTATAACATTCGGAACTGAAAATGACTGTATATGATTGAATGAGATATATATTTGGAAGAACATGAAAAACAATCTGTTTAGAGACAGGTGAAAAATTACCTCAGGGTAAATAGTGCTGATACAAGTTTTCAGTTTTGATTGATGAAAAGCTCAGGTAATCTTAATCCAATTCTAAACTCAAAGTCATTTAAGTTTGTCTGCTCTGTCAGTTTTTTATTTGTCCAGAAAAAGAGCTATTATGAAACAAGCAGAAGTGGCAAATATTACAGGCACTCCTGGGTTTGATGTGTTCAGGCTTATAATCCTTGACTGCTTAAACATTTTTACCTGAATAGACTGCTGCTTTGATTTCTTCATGACTGTATTAAAATTGAGTTCTCCCTTTTCTGGGCCAAACATAAACTGTTTTTTTACTTTTAAGTAGGACTAAGCCAGCTTTTCTAAGGATGTTGAACTTCATTATTGCCATCATAATTAGTGGCATAGATATCGTCATTTCTTAATCTGATTTTCTTGGAGTTATTTAGAGAATGGTAAAAATAATTTCTCTTGTTTACTTCGGTTCTCTCTACTTCAGGAAACAATTATTTAAGGTATGGAGAGATATTTACTCTATACAGTGCCCCAACATGACATGAGATCAGTTTATATGTACGTTATTTAACTGTTTATCTCTCTCCTTCTGTCTCACATATATTAATACACATATATTATAAATATTAATATACTGTCACTGTTTAATGCAGGGTGACAATAAACTGTGGCAGATGCTCTCTGTTAACTCCCTTCCCCTCAACCCCCTCTCTCCCCACTAGGGAAAGGTGATAGGAGGAAAAGAGAGACAGACTTGCAAGTAAGAAAAAAGTTAAAAATGTTTTACTAATGCTACTAAACAAATAGAGAAAATAATAGAAAATATACAAAACCAATCCTGAATTTCCTGACAACTCAGCACCGGCCACTCCGGCAGCAGCAGAACAGACACCATAAGTCCTGGGTTGGACTCTGCAGCAAACCGGAACTGGATTCAGGGATGCAGGGTCTGTCACTAGGCCTCAGATTGCAGGCACGACTGATAGGGTCCTCTCTAGATGCTGGCCATGGTCAAAGAGAGCAAGAACCTCATGATCTCCCACCTTTATATGATGTAATACATGGATGGGATGAAATCAATTTCAGTCACCTGTTCAGTTCGCTCCTCCTTACAAATACACACCTCTCACTTATGGGATGTGCATTCTTATCACTGACCTCGCATATCCAACTTCAGAGAAGTGCAGTTACTTAGAAGAACTTAGCTGAAAGGAAAATTCACTAAAAGACAAACTGGTCTTGTTTTTAACAAAACCGGGACATACATACATATATATATATATATATATATATATATCTCAATCACTGTGTGGCAGTTTGACTGAAAATGGATTAATTTTCTTCATGCAGTTAGAAAAATTTCTTTTTCATAGCTAGTACAATCATTGTTTGAATTTAGTTTGAGAACACAAGATAACATCCCAGGACAGAGTTAATGTTTTTAATTGGTCTGATCTGATAGCCAAGGACATTCTGAGCACTCTGCCCACAGGTGTGAGGTGGCTAGTAAGGAAGATATAAACGGGACAGAGCTTGACTGACATCCAGACTAATCAGTAGGAGAATTGCATCCCATTGATATCATGCTTCATATTTAAGGAGACTCAGGATCTTCTGGTCTCTCTCTTACATTCTTCTCTTTCTTGGTCTCTCTGCTGGAGTGAGGATGGAGACCTGTTTGGGGGAGTTCTGTTCAGGACTTTCTTTTGTTTGGCCTTTTGCCATCTTGCCATTTTGCAGACGCCTCTGGGCCTTTCTGCCTTTTTCCTCTTTTCTATCTCTGGGATCGGCTGTTTGGGACCAGGTGCTGCTTCCTGGGCCTGGCTGCTCGGTGCAGACTGAGTTTGTGAGGAATTTTATTGAATATCTCTTATTTCATATTATATTTCTATGTATATATATATATATGTATTTACTAGTAGTGTATAGTATTTTGTTATTTTATTAAACTGTGTTTATCTCAATGCAAGTTTCTCCCTTCCCTTTTGATTCTCTCTCCTATTCGGGGGTTGGTGGGGGAGTGAGGGAATATCTATCGTGGTTATATTGTTAGCTTGGGTTAAACCATGACATACTGAAAACAAATCTCAAGGTTGCATGAATAATCCTGCTATTTTAGAACAGCCTCTAATTTTGTTCTTCATAGGACCACAAACAACCACATCACAAAACTTCATTCAAGATTAAATTCCTTAATTGTTAATAATTTTAGAACCATCTCTGTACCTGGAAGCACAAATTTGTTTGGCATAAGCCACTTACTTTGTTGTTACCATGAAAATTTCATTAGAATTCTTCCCATGGTCCTAAAAGGAAAATCGCAGGCTAGATGACACATACATGAAAGTACAAATAAACAAGGGCTAACAGGAAACTTTGCCACCTCAGAAATGATGATAAATTGCTTTATGAGTAAAAGGAATTTTTTTTTATGTTTAGAAGGAAAGAAACAAGGAGTTTGACTACAAAGCATTCAGTCTATTTCCACTGGAATTCTTGTTCTTCAGTTTACCTAAATCATTCAGAAAAGAAAGTGGTTAGTGAGTACTGAAATTTGTTGGTACAGTGTTACTCAGCAGAGCCAAAACAAAAGTTCTGGAAGAGTTTCATGATATTAAGAGGCTGGTGATTTTATTTATTTTTTTTTTTTTAAGTTGAAAAGTGTACTTTCTGAAAAAAAAACCACAGAAACCCACTATTTTTCAGCAACAATGTGGTTACATATATGCCTAAGTATGGTTCCTAAACTATTATTATTTAGAAAAAGCGTATTACCTTAGAATCATAGCTTTCTGAAAATGTACAGTCAAATATTGGTGAAGATCAAAAAGAAAAATATAATATTATGAATGACTATTAAATTAACTGTGAATAAAACCAACTGTGTAAATCTATGTAAATCACCTTCAAGTTTAATTTTTCAATTTTATCGGCCGATGTGTTCTTGAAAGGAGTTAGTAGCATTACTCTGTAGAGATATTCAAAGAAAGAAGGAAAAGGTGATTAGAAGTATGAAGTAACTGCAATGTGAAAATGAACTAAACAGCAAAGAATTAAAAATAAATTTCTGGGGGAAATGATATGTTATACATTAAAAAAACATGAATAGTATGGAGAGAGTGAATAGGGAAACAATTACTCTTTAACCACAAATATGCTGAGGTACTCAGTGGAAAAATCAAACAAAAAGACATGTTTATTCACACAGCAAATAATTAAATAATGAGAATCATTGCCAGAATCTCTTTTTGAAGCCTGAAGTATTGATTAGATCACAGATTAGAACAATTCACAGAAAATCAGAGGCTATTCATCATGCCAGTGTGCATGCAATCTGTAGTTCAAAAAGATTATTAGAGCATGGAGTGTGTGCCAGTGAGCTGCCCAAATATCACTCTATATTTGCACCGTTTTTTATGCTATTTTCCTATCCATCTGATAACAGCTAGCATCTTGTTGTTTTCCTGGGAAATAAGATAGTCCTAGACCTTTCAAATAATACAGAATGTTGCCTAAATTGAAGGTAGCCTCGGCTCTCTGGAAATTGTAAGATCTAATGTAATGCAAATCGACCTCAATTACACTTGAAACTAGATCCTTTTATTTTTTGGATGGCACAGTGGATCCACAAATTTAATAAATGTATTTATTGTACTAATTAGGAATATTATTCACTGGTATTTAAGCTTGTATGTTCCAGTAAATTAGTTATTTTTCTGAGCCATAGAAGTTTTGAAAATTAAAGGAGTAAAGTAACATGTTAAAAGATATTGTTAACAACAAATTATCAAATAAGACTAACGGAGTCCATATAAAAAGTAAAAAAAAAAAAAAAGTCTACATAGCAGTAGCCACTGCTCACCTCATATGTATTTGTAAGGTACCTTTTTTTTTTAGTTTCTCTTATGTAACCTCGACTACTACAACATCGTCATATTTCAAAGGCAAGGAAGGTTTGAACTGATTTTTTTTCTTTTTCAGTAATGATGACTTATTTAGTTATTAATAAACCACTGTCCTACCAGGAGGCGGAGTTTCAGAATAATCAATAGCCTGAAGTTCCTCATTGCTGTCTTTCATTATGGACCCTACTCTGGTTATATAAAAACAACGATTTTGTTGTAACAAGTGCCTCTGAAAGGTTCCAAGCTGGAAAATTACTATCTGCTTGTAATATCCAGCACAAATATCTTCCTTTCTCTTTGAAAGGCTGTAACAACCTGGGCCACTTATCATCTCTGTTAATCTCAGAAGCAAACAGACCAAGACTCAAAATCTGTATGGTCACCTCCAGACAAAGTACCTTTGTTCTTGATTTCTGTTAAGATACAGCATTGTGTTCCTGCAAATTCCTCCTTAAAATTTTCCTGTTGTGCCCTTTAAAAGAGGCCATGATGAAGGTCAGGTGATCCATATGCTCAGACTGCTGCCTATCATGCTGATAAATATTATCTCACTTTCTCACTGCAGTTCCCTCTTCTGTCTTTGTCATCCTCTCATAAACTCTTTGCTAGAGCTGTTTTACATGATTATGCAAGTATAGTCTTTGACAAGTTAGTTTCTGTTCAGCTGATCTTTGTTTCCACAGTTATACAGCACAAACTGAAAAAGTATATTTGCCTTCAAAGTTTTAGGAAAATAATCTAAACAGCTGAGGGGGAGGGGGAAATTTTTCAAAATACATTTTTGCTGACTATAGGTGATCATTTGTGGAAATAATTATCATTATTTCTTATCAGTAGAACAGAACCTCTTTGTTCTAAAAAAGCCCCAAACCCAAAAACCGAATAACTGTTTCTGAACACCATAATATATTACACAAAATAATTAAGATGTCAGAGAAGTTCTGACTAGTGTCCTCAATCAACCTTAATACTCAAGCTTGAGGTCTGGTAAAACACAAAATAATGAACTTAACTTCTCAGTGGTCTGATCGGTTTATTTCATCAAATGATCATGTAGAGAACATCAGACCTTTTGTTGAACTTCATTACCACTTATTAAAGGTTCTGCCAACAACACTACAGACTCACAAGATTAACGTGAAATGGTTTTATATTATTTTGCTAGTAGTATCTAATAAAATATTTATTCCTACTTTTCCTTTTACATATATGTGGTAGGTTGACCTTGGCTGGTTGCCAGGTGCCCACCAAGCTGCGCTCTTACTCCCTGTCCTCAACAGGGCAGGGGGAGAAAATAAGACGAAAAAACTCGTTGGTCGAGATAAGGACAAGGAAGTTGCTCACCAGTTACTGTTGCAGGCAAAACAAACTTAACATGAGGAATATTAGTTTATTTTACTGCCAGTTAAAAATAGAGTAGGATGGTGAGAATCAAAGACAAAGCTAAAAAAACATCTTTGCCTTACCCTCCATTTTTTACTCATTCATTCCCAAGACTTCTGCCTCCTCCCACCCCAAACAGTGCAGGGGCATGAGGAATGATAATCGCAGTGAGTTCACAACACTTCATCTCTGCCTCTCTTTCCTCACACAATATAGAATCATTGAACCATTTTTGTTGTAAGAGACCCTCAAGATCATTGAGTCCAATCATAACCTAACACTGTCACTATACCATGTCCCTAAAAACCTCATCTGTACATCCTTTAAACGCCTCCAGGGATGGTGACTCCACCACTTTCCTGGACAGCCTGTTCCAATGCCTGACAAGCCTTTCTATGAAGAAGTTTTTCCTAGTTTCTGCTCTGAACCTTCCCTGGCACAACTGGAGGCCATTCCCTCTCATTCTGTCACTTGCTACTTAGGAGAAGAGACCAACACCCTCCATGCTACAACCTCCTTTCAGGTAGTTGTAGACAGCGATAAGGCCTCCCCTCAGCCTCCTTTTCTCCAGGCTAAATCACTCTAGATCACTCAGCTGCTCCTCATCAGTCTTGTGTTCTGGGCCCCTCAGCAACTTCGTTGCCCTTCTCTGAATTCTCTCCAGTACCTCAATGTCTTTCCTGTACTGAGCGGGCAAAAACTGAACACAGTATTCAAGGTGGGGCCTCACCAGTGCTGAGTACAGGGGGCGATCATTTCTCTAGTCCTGCTGGCCACACTGTTCCTGACACAAGCCAGGATGATGTTGGCCTTCTTGGCCACCTGGGCACACTGCTGGCTCATGTTCAGCTGGCCGTTGATCAAAACCCTCTCTGCCAGGCAGCTTTCCAGCCACTCTTCCCCAAGCAAGCCTGTAGCATTGCATGGGATTGTTGTGATCCAAGTACAGGACCCAGCACTTGCCCTTGTTGAACCTCATACAACTGGCCTCAGACAATCGACCCAGCTGGTCCAGATCCTGTTGTAGAGCCTTCCTACTCTCCCACCCAGCTTGGTGTTGTCTACAAACTTACTGAGGGTGCACTCAATCCATTTGTCCAGGTCATTGGTAGATATTAACCAGAATTGGTCACAATATTGAACCCTAGAGAACACCACTCACGACCGGCTGCCAACTGGATTTGACTCCATTCACCACAACTCTTTGGGCCCAGCCATCCAGCCACTTCTTTACCCAGAGAAGAGTACACCCATCCAGGCCACAAGCTGCCAGCTTCTCCAAGAGAATATTGTGAGATATGGTGTCAAAGTCTTTACTGAAGTCCTAGTACCCAACAACCACAGCCTTTCCCTCATCCACTAAGTGGGTCACCTTGCCATTGAAGGAGATCAGATGGGTCAAGCAGGACCTGCCTTTCATAAACTCATGTTGACTGGGCCTGATCTCTTGCTTGTCTTGTATGTGCCATGTGATGACACTCAGGGTGATCTGTTCAGTAGCCTTCCCCTGCACTGAGGTCAGACTGACAGGTCTGTAATTCCTCAGATGCTCCTTCTGGCCCTTCGTAGATGGACATAACATTTGCCAACTTCCAGTCAACTGGGACCTCCCAGGTTAGCCAGGACAGCTGATAAATAATTTAAAATGTCTTTGTGAGCACCTCTGCCAGCTCCGTCAGTAACCTTGGACGGATCCCATCCAGCCCCGTCAGTAACCTTGGACGGATCCCATCCAGCCCCATAGACTTGTGTGTGTTTAAGAGGTGTAGCAGGTCACTAACCATTTCCCTTTGTATTATTGGGGCTCCATTTTGCTCCTCATCCCAAGTCTTCTGGCTCAGGAGGCTGTGTACGTGAAGCACAACCGATCTTACTGTTAAAGACTGAGGGAAAGAAGGCATTTAGTACCTCAGCCTTTCCCTCATCTTCTGTCACCGTGTTTCCCCCTGCATCCACCACAGGGTGGAGGTTCTCCTTAGCCATCCTTTTGTTCCTGATGTATTTCTTTAAGCACTTTTTGTTCCCTTTTACAGCAGTAGACAAGCCAGCTCTAGTTGAGCTTTGACCCTTCTAATTTTCTCCCTGCATAACTTCAAAGCATCCTTGTAGCCCACTTGAGTTTCCTGCCCCTTCTTCCAAAGGTTATAAATTCTCCTTGTATTCTTGAGTTCCAGACGAAGCTCTCTATTCAGCCAGGCTGGTCTGCTTTCCCACCAGCTCGACTTTTGGCACATGGGAACAGTCTGCTCCTGAGCGTCTAAGATTTCCTTCTTGAAGAGTGGCCAGCCTTCCTGGACTCCTTTGTCCTTCAGGACTGCCTCCCAAGGGATTCTGCCAACCAGCCTTCTAAACAGATCAAAGTGTGCCCTTTGGAAGTCCAAGGTAGCAGTTCTGCTGACCACCCTCCTTCTTTCTTCAAAAATAGAAAACTCAATCATTTCATGATCCCTATACCCAAGGTGACCTCCAACTGACATATTACCCACAAGTCCTTTTCTGTTCACAAACAACAGGTCCAGTGGGCCACATTCGCTAGTTGGCTCACTGACCAGCTGTGTCAGGAAGTTGTCATCCATACATTCCAGGAGCTTCCTAGACTATTTCCTCTCTGATGTGTTGTATTTCCAGCAGACATCTGGTAAGTTGAAGTTCCCCATGAGAACAAGGGCTAGCGATAGAGGGACTTCACCCAGATACCTGCAGAATGTTTCGTCTGCCTCTTCATCCTGGTTGGGTGGTCTGTAACGGACTCCCAACAGGATATCCACCTTGTTGGCCTTCTCCCTGATTCTTACTCATAAACACTCAACCTTTTCACCACCCTCACCAAGCTCAAGACAGTCAAAACTCTCCCTAACATACAGGACTATCCTACCTCCTCTCCTTCCTTGCCTATCCCTTCTGAAGAGTTTATAACCATCCAATGCAGCACTGGAGTTGTGGGAGTCATTCCACCATGTTTCCATTATGGCAACTACATTGTTTTTTTTTTTTGCTGCACAAAGGCTTCCAACTCCTCCTGTTTGTGTCCCATGCTGCGTATAGATGCACTTTAGCTGGGCTATTCATCCCGCTACCTTTTTGCAGTTAGAAGCCCTAATTCCTTTGTGACCATTCTCAGGCACTTCCATGGTTTTTAACACATCTATAACCCCTGTGCCTTTGCTACCACACAGCTCTCCATCCCCTGCCTCCACTGAAACAGCACACTGAAGTGCCTCACTAACACCGCTTTCCTCTGGCATGCTACCCTTCAGTCTCTGGTGTGCCTTGTTGTCTCCTCTTTCCCCTTCAAATCTAGTTTAAAGCTCTTTCAATGAGCAATGTTTAAAGCCTGAACTAGAAGGTAACTCTCCTTAGGCTTTCTCCGTTGTGGCTATTTTTCTGCATTGGGTAACTCATAGCAGGAGTTTAAATTATGTTCACCGAGATGGCTCTGGACACTCTGGAAAAACCTGTTTCTCTCCATTAACATTAACAAGAGTGGTACTACGACTAGGTAAGAATTAATTCCTTACTGTGGTGTCTAAAGTGGATGTTCTGCTCAATACATTGAGCAATTATTCATGTGCAACAAGAAACCTCTTTTCTTGCTGATGAAACTTATGATAAAGAAAGATTGAGCAGATTTACATTTTATTCAGGTTTTATTCTAGCTTTTTTTTTTTTTTTTCTCAGCCAGTTTTATTCTGCAGTCTGAAATAATGAATCAAAAACTGCATCAAATTTATTTAATAGGTGATCCAATTTCAACTGATATGGAAGTTAGTGTCCTGGTTTAACACACAGCTGCCCTGAAACATTCAAACCTCCAGTCAGTGTATGTATAGCTTATAATTCATTCAAGGATTTCAATTTTTTTTACTAAGAGGTGAAATTTCTATCCTTTTATTGCAAATTTTCGATATCTCGCTGATATGTGCACGTGTTTGTAAAATGGTATATTCTCTCTTCCAACCAGAATGATTCTACGATTCTATCTGAAAGCATCTGAGGCACTAATATATTTCAGAATAATAGATGCAATTCAAGTCATGTGTTACCTCTTTTGTAGTGCTAGGTAATAAATCTAGGTAAAACCTAACAGTGCAAATTCATTTTTAGGATGTTATTTATACTCATTTTCATTCCTGTAATGTAACAGGCTATTGACTGTTTCTCAAATGGGAGGAGAGAATTGCGTTCTCTTTAATTAGAGAAAACACAAAATGAAATACATTGTCAACTCGAACTCTACAGTACAAGTTTGATAATGAATAATCTCCAAAACCATAATACTCGTTATATTATCACTTAAATAACATTTGAAGCTAAGGGTCTTCCAGGGTTTTAGTTCCATTATGAAGAAAAAATGTAATGCAAGTTGTATTTTACAACTGATCATCTCTTCAAAAACCTCTGAGAAATAGATTAAAGTGTTTGGTATCTACAGTTTTAGGTTTTGTACGCAAATATTTGTGGTTTGGCATGTGTACACATGCACATTTCTTTATTGATGTCAACAGAAATAGGACCTGATAGTTTAGGAAATTGTTTAAGCATTCTTAGTCAGTGTTACACTGGTTTTAAATAAACTGCTCCATTACAGCCAGAGCTCTGGGGGGTCACCTTAGGATGCTCTAAGGAAGAATTTTTATTTTCCTAATTATTCCTCTGTTTGAAGTACATAGGGTCGAAAGGAAGACTTATTTACTTTTTTTTTTTTTTTTTTTTTTTTTTTTTTTTTTTTTTTTTTTTTTTACATTTTTAATACTATGAATACACAAAGATCCAACCAGCATGTGTTGTCAGTCAGCTAACAAATGTGGCTCTAACTTGTCTTCAGCTTTCCTTTTCCTGCCATTAGTTCTGTAACTGATTTTCAGGCACCTTCAGCGTACCTAATTTGAATGGTACCTCTGCATTACACAAGGAAGTATAAAGAACTGCACAAAATTTAAAGGCACTCATACAGAGCTCAGTGAAGAATAAGGATCTCAGATCTGATTGCAGTGTATGTATTGCAGACCTAGGGAGCGTGTTCAAAGATGTGGGAAAAGTTTAAGCACTTGAGCACTGGTGCTACATGTCTGCCACAGAGGCCAAGACAAGAGTCTGATTGAAAAGTAACAGTTAAATAAATTTGCGGACTATAGGGCACCAGTGATTGGATGTTTTACTCAAAGCTGTTGGACATGCTATAATTTCACAATTCAATATTTTCTTCAGGTGCTGACCTTTCCAAAATTGCCAGGCAAACTAAATTTTTAAATTAATATTTCATTTGCAAGAACCACTGTATTTAAATTGAACTGCCCTTGGTTTAGGCAGTTTGGTGAAGGACTTTTCAGACTTATGTATTCAGAATGCGAGCTGAGTGCCTTTACTGAAGCTTGATTCTTCCAACCTTCTCAAGGTAGACTTGGGAAGGAAATAAGATCTCGCAACAAGTTTTGCTTCTCTGCTGTTGTTTGGTAACGAATGTGTATATACAATTGTTGTGAAATGGACGAGGGTATTAATACCAATTATTAGGTCCAGTGTTGTCTCCTGATCCTGTGACCAAGATTTTAGCTCTCTCTTTAACACATCAGTGTAATCCATATGCAATGTATTAATATCATTTTGAGAAAAACAGCTGCCTCTCCATATTGAGATCTCTTGAAGTATCTTCCAGCTGATATGCTGCATATATGAAACATTTGTATCCATCATATGCAGGCATGAACAGATAGACACTGTGGAACACATGGAGGTTACCGCCCCAGAATAAAATCTGGGCTTCTTTAATACTGTAATTTAGATTCATCTGAAGGAAAATAAATACATAAAGAAACTGGACTTAAGAGCAGATACATAATAATTACTTAATGTTATTCATTTCATCTATTCTAGGGATTTATATAATACCCAAACCCAAGAGATTTTCTTTTTTTTTTAATAGACATGTAAATCCTATTTTTTCTCACAAATGTCACTGTGGTATACCACTAAAGTTCTGACAGTTCAAAGTTTGAATGGAGTTACTGAATTTGGAATACTAATTTTCCGTGAGAAATAAAAATAACATTTTTTAAAAAGATTTTAAAAATATTTTTTGTATACTTAAAGTCTACAATTAAGACATGCTTGAAGGATATAACACTGAAGAAGTGCTTAACATATGTATATAAATAATACCTGAAAGGATACCAATATCTTGTCTTATAGAAGGAAAAAATTGAACATTAATATAGGATAAAATATCAATGTGGTGGATTGCCCTTGACTAGACGCCAAGTGCCCACTAAGCCACTTATCACTCCCCCTTCTCAATCGGACAGAGGGAGAAAAAAATGTGACAAAAAGCTCCAATCAAATCAGAGTAGGATAATGAGAAATAAAACCAAATCTTAAAACGGCTTGCCCCCAACCCTCCCTTCTTCTGAGGCTCAACTTCACTCTCAGCTTCTCTACCTCCTCCTCCCCATGAGTAGTGCAGGGAGACGGGGAATGGGGTTGCAGTCAGTTAATTACACATTGTCTTTGCTGCTCCTTTTTCCTCATTGTCTTCCTCTGCTCCAGCATGAAGTCCCACCCATGAATTCTCCAACATGGGTCCTTTCCACAGGCTGCAGTTCTTCATGAACTGCTCCAGCGTTTGCCCCTTCCACACAGTGCAGTCCTTCAAGAACAGACTGCTCCAGCATGGGTCCCTCATGGGGTCATAAGTCTTGTCATCAAAACTGCTCCAGTGTGGACTCATCTCCCCTTGGGTCCACAGGTCCTGCCAGGAACTTGCTCTAGTGTGGGCTTCCCATGGGGTCACAGCCTTCTTTGGGCATCCACCTTCTCTGGTGTGGGGCCCTCCATCAGCTGCAAGTGGATCTCTGCTCCACTGTGGACCTCCATGGGCTGTGGGTGTACCTCTGCTCCACTATGGAGACAGTTGGCCTCACCATTGTCTGCAGGGGAATCTCTGCTCTGGTGCCTGGAGCACTTCCTCCCCCTTCTTCACTGCGTATCTGCAGAGTTGTTTCTCTCACATATTCTCCCTCCTTTCTTCCAGCTGCTGTTGCACAGGAATTTTTTCCCCACATCTCAAATATGTTATCACAGAGCCACTACCACTGTTGCTGATGGGCTTAGCTTTTGCCAGCGACGGGTCTATCTTGTAGTCGGCTGGCAACAGCTCTATTAGATATGGGAGCATCTTCTCACAGAAGCCATCCCTGTAGTTTCTCCACTACCAAAACCTTGCCATGCTATCCATTAAATATTTTATTTATAACTGCATGTAAATGTACTGAAATATAGCTCTCTGGGAGATATGAATTTAAATTCTGAAATAACATTGGAAACATCACAAAGCTAGAAACTTAGACCTGAGAATTACAAAATTAGTATGCATGAAATCCCGTATTTACATTTAATTGTCTGTTTAGTTATTAAAAATTTACTCTGAAATTCAGATGCTTCTTTTTCTACACACATTTTTTGTTATGTTTAATTTAAAATTAAAGAGGAAAAATATTGGAATTATTTCCTGTCCTCTAACTCAGCAGCAAAAAAATTGCATTAAAATAGACTTTCTTTCTTAGTACACTTTTCTTGTAAGAAAAACCCAACATGTTTTAAAGTGATCTGCTTCTTTTGACAAAATTATTCAGAAAATATGTAATTAATAGTTTAGGATTTACAAAGCAGAAAAAAAATTAGAAAATTAGAAATGAAAAGAGAATTAAATCTAGATTTTCAGTCAAAGTAGAGTAAATTTATGGAAAAAAAGTCAAGTACATCTAAAGCAAATGGAATTTAAACTGAAATAGATAATACATGATGACATACATTACAAGGGTTTTATAACTGTGAATTTGTGGAAGTTGATTAATGACATGAAGAAAGTTATAAGTGAACCCTGTAGGCTATCTTAGATTAATGCTGTTAATGTAGTAGTTGTTTTACTTTATAGTTCTGGTTTTTGAGGCAGAAGAAAGTATCAGGCTATTCTACTTTGAAAATATCATTTAAACATGAAATTTATGCTTTTACCAATAACTCTTCACAGTTTTTGATAGCACTAGAAACTTGTGGTTTCTCTCCTTCACTTATGTCATACTTTCTTTTCTCATTTTTTACATCCTGTCTTACGGCATTAACTTTTTATTAGTTTTCGCAAATAGGACACGTATTAACATACAAATGTTTCCTGAGTGTTCATGTCTCAAATTCTGTATCAATACAGGGGTTACAACATTTTTTGCTACAAAAATATAACTCTCATTCAGTAGCTCACACACCAACCAAAGTTTGGAGACTGTAGAAATCCATATATTCTTTCTTCAGCTGCAGTGACTTGTTAAAATATTAATGGCCTCAGCCAATGCTGATCTGTTCCTAGCATCACTCTTTAGTGCAGATGAAATAGCTTGAAAATCACGGAATAATTTGTACATCATTACAAGACGCATCTAATTAGAAGGCACTCCAATGTCATGTTCTCATACATTCCTACTGAAATCAGTATATCTTTGCAGATGAAATAAGAATCTAGAGAACGAGTCTCATGAGGAGAGGAGAGAGAAGTGGGGTTGTTTAGCCTGGAGAAAATGAGGCTCAGGGAAGACCTTATTGCTCTCTGCAACTACCAGAAAGGAGGTTGCAGCAAGATGAATGTCAGTTTCTTTTCCCAAGTAACAAGTTATAGGGTGAGAGGAGACAGCCTCAGGTTCTGCCAGGGGACATTTATATTGGATATTAGGAAAAATTTCTCCACCGAAAGGGTTATCAAGCTTTGGAACTAGCTGTACAGGGAAGTGGTTGGGTCACCATCCCTGGAGGTGCTTAAAAGGCATTTAGACGAAGTTCTTAGGGACATGGCTTAATGGTGGACTTGGCAGTGTTAGGTTTACTGGTCCCAGTATGGACTCCTGAGGGACACCACTTGTTACCAGCGTTGATCCAGACGTTGTGCCATTGACCACTGCTCTCTGGGTGTAACCATCCAGCCAGCTCCTCATCCACCAAAGAATCCACCTATCAAATCCATACGTCTCTGATTTAGAGAGAAGGATGTTGTGGGGGACCATGTCAAAAGCTTGACAAAAGTTTAGATAGATGACATCCATAGCCCTTCCTTTGCCTGCTGATGTAGTCACTCCATTGTAGAAGGCCACTAGGTTGGTCAGACAGGACTTACCCTTGGTGAAGACGTGCTGACTGTCTCGAATCACCTCCCTGTCCTCCATGTGCCTTAGTATAGCTTCCGGGAGGATCTGTTCCATGTTCTTCCCATGCACAGAGGTGAAGCTGACAGGGTGGTAGTTCCTGGGGACTTTCTTTCTACCCTTTTTGAAAATGAGTGAGGTGTTTCCCTTTTCCCCATCGCCAGGAACTTCACGTGACTGCCATGATTTCTCAAATATCATGGGGAGTGGCTTAGCAAGCACAACAGCCAGTTGCCTCAGGACTCTGGGATACATCTCATCAGGTCTCACGGACTCCTGTTCCTTAAGTAGTCACAAACCTGATCCTCACTTATAATGGGAGACATTTTGCTCCCCCAGTCACTGTCTTGCAGTTTATTTTCCACTTGAGAAGTGTGGAAAGAAAAAGACAGTATACATATCATTGTACCACCTCTTATCAACCTTGGGCTTGTTGTAGCTGTATTCAGGAAATAAAAAGACTCATTTTTTAGCTTCTGTGTTAATGCCATTAATGCCATTTGCAAGGGTTCAGTGCTTTACAGACTCTATATGCAGTTAATTGGCAACATCAGAGGACTGAGCTAAAGAAAAACACAGGAGGTTTTGTTTTAGAAATAAATAATGAACCAGTCAGCCTTCCTTCCCAAAACAACTTTCTTAACGTTGCTATAGTTGACGTCCATTTACTATGTCAACCCTCACGATTCAGTGTATTTTATATAAATAATAAACAATAATGAATGCAAATTAATGTGAGACCTAAATGTGTCATAAACTAGTATTTTAAAAATAAGAGAGTACCATGTAGGAATGGAGAGTTGTCTCCAAAGATGAAATTAAATTATTTAGGCGAAAAATTAAGCTTTCTGCCCACTCTTTTTAGATGTCATAATGAGAGTATTCAGTACTGTTTCCTTTAATTATTAGGCTAATGATAACTAAGAAGGCTTTCATAGCTTGCAAATTTATCAAGAGAATTATCATCCATTATTCTTTTCAATATGAACTGTGAAACTCTATGTAACAGGTACTGAGCAGGTGTTACGAAGGAATTTATATCTAATGTTGATCTAGAATGAATGGTATACAGTGCTTATCTCCTATATCAATTTTGTAGTTCTTTAACTGGACATAATTTTCTTCTAAATTTTAATACAGAAACTTCCAAAGCTCATTTACAGCACTTCCATATTGTGTAAAAGTATTATTTGCAAAACGAAATGAAACCAAACCAAACCAAAACAGTCTTTAAAAATTGAGACTTTTTTTTCTTGGAAGTGTAGAATAAAGTGATAATGAGAACTGGCATTTTTTTTCATCAAATTAAAAAATCCATAATCAACCCTAAATGGATACTGTCCTGCAGATAAAGGATTTTGTTTGTGTCTGAGTGAGATTCATCTCTCTGCTCTGTCCTAGCCACTAGATTATAGATTTGACCTTTGTTTCAGTTTCTTCTGTCTGCTACAATGTCTATAAAGTAGTAAACCACGAATTTTACTTTAGAGGGCCTGAGATCATGTCTCGACGACTAAAAAATTCATCTAGAGAACCAAATTTATACCAGCAGTTCACTCAGAGTGTGATAAATCTTTGACACTGGAAACAAGACTCAACATTAATTGACATTTCTAGGATGTTTTTCCCTCATTGCAAATTCTACTTGTATCATTGCATTTTTTTCCTGCAGCTTACAATACTCTCAAACTCAGATTGCCTTAATGCTTCATGTATTCTAAGTCTGGTGTTCACAAGCAGCTGTGCTAACCACATCCTTGGGGGATTTACTAGATGTGGGCTTCCAAACTAAAGTCAGTGGATCTGTCAGAGGAATATGGAAACATGATCTCATGTTTTAGCTTGACAGAAGATTATCTCTACCAGCAATTGTCAAGAAAAATGTTTAGTATCTAAAAGGTCAGGCTGTTGCAATGTTTTTAGAGAGTTTACAATTTATACACACACGCAAACAGGTCTCTCAGTAGAACCCCAAACTTCGTTGTCTCCTTGGCACTTGGACTGGACCTTCTGGTCTGGTCCCTTTCGTCCAAGCGCCTCACTCCAAGCGACGTGTGCACTTCCCTGGCTCCCAGGCTACATCACCTACTTACTGACTTGTCTAGCTTGATCTCCATTAGTAGTTACATCCTACTGATGTACCCACACTCACTCTATCTGTTGACACTATAGATATGCAACAGATCCTGTGCAGCTGATTCTCTCCTGGAACAGCCCTGGGGTGGCCAGGGCAAGGACTTGTCTCCCTGACTGGGGCACTGGGGCTCCCAAATTGCCCTCTGCCAGGTTCTCTTCTCTGTCTACCTTGCTTTGTTTCCTGCCTTCGTTGCTGCCTGTCTCCTTTCTGTGTGCAGAGATGAGCATTTTATCACATAACTGAAGAGATATATTAAAGTTTCATTTTCTGACCACATTTTTTATTGATAGGCTGACTACGGCCAAACCTCAAACATGTAGGTAACATCTAAAAGCTGCTAGTCTTGGAGATCTGCTGCAACTTTCTCCAAACTAAGTGACTGGAAATCATCCTGCAACACTTGTCTGTGCATTCCAGAGATGATAGTGTATTTGGGCCTACAATGGACTGAAAAAATTAGCATACTTTTAGTGTTCTTGATTCCATCACATAGCGTAAGAGAAGGTGTACGTATTCATCTGCCTCTTTACCTATTTATTATCTAAATATCTGAGGGATATTTCTGTATATAATTATAATACATGGAAAAAATATATACACAGCTTATCTTGGTGTCAGAGTAAAATAATGTTATTGTGCCCCATGTTTCTTTAATTTTAAAATACTTGAGATGATAGAACTTGAAATATGATTATGCGAGACAAAAAAAAATATCTCTTCCCCTATTTTTTAAAAAATGTCTTCTGGAATTTCTTTGTCCTACTCACAGAAACATTGACACACAGAAGCATACACAGGAGTATGATGCTTGGATATATTTTCTAAAACAATACATGTTCATGATTTATTTTATGGGTACACTGAAAGAAATCCAGTAACTAGTTAACTTGCAGAAACTTTTTGATGAGACTTTCAGGTAAAATAACCAAAAATAATATCTAAAACTTATTATTCATTTCAGCCACAGATCTAAAGGGTCTTCAAATATGAAAATGGGAAATAAATATGACAGAATGGTCTCAACTTGCCACTCTTAGCATCAGCTTTTTCACAAAATCATTCAGAATACATTTGCATGGAGTTAGGTTTAGAGATGATGGCTGAGGAAAGACTCTGAGATTTGGTCATTGCAGTCATTCTTAATGAAGAGTAAAAGGCAGAATTCAGACCAGAACAGTGCATTTGTAGGCTTGAAACTCCATTAATCTGTTCTGGTCTGCAATATATGTAAAATTGAATTGAAGAAGAGAGATTAGACAATAATCTATAGAGCAGAAGAGTTTAATTTTCTAAAGTGAGAGCAAACAATTTTTGTGCTCGAATGGGTAAAGAACCTGAAAAGACTTGAGAGACTGGACTGAAATGAAACAGCAGGTCTGAAAGAAGTTAAAATCTGAGACTGGAACACAAAAGGAGTTTGAAAAACAATACACAGGAAAAGGAAAAGTGAATGAAAGGAAGAAAGATTGCAAAAAATAAGAAGCCATTAAATAAAATAATAATAATAATAAATAAATAATAAATAATAATCTAATTTAAAATTTTCTGAAAAAAGAAAGTTCAGTGTCAATTTTCATAGTGTTATATAACAGAGTTCCTTCACTCCAAAAGTGTTGTGATGATTGTATGGCTAATAAATGAAGTTTACCATGCTGTCTTGCAGTGACTTCTAAACACTGAAACAATATAAAAGCCGTAGACATGCCAGATACACATGTACTTTTCCAGCCTTCCATTACTGTACACTTGTCTTAACATCTTTCTTCACTGAGACAAAGTTTATGTTCTTAGATTTATTGCTTTATAAGTCTCGGGTATTCACATAGGGATCATTATTACTTTTTAATGACTTCACTATTCTGTCTCTTTTGGCTCTGCAAAGACAAGTGTGATTCGTGACATATACACCTTAAATTAGATGTAAAGACTTATTGTTACTGTTACTTCTGATGATTGTTGTCTCTCTATTGCAAGGTATAACGGTAACTTTTGATTTTTGTTCTGTTCACATTGCCTGTTATATTTCCTGTTATTTACTTCATTTCTTCAAATATTGTGCTCACTCTGTTAGTAATTCAGCAGTGGTACTAAATCATAGATAGACATGTAAAGCACTTCTTGCGTTACACTGACCAAGTCAATATATATTATATGTAATGCACTCAGGTTAACATGTTTAAAGATAATTATACTTTTTTGCACTGTAAATGAGGTCTTTCAAATGTTCCTTGGTAATTTACTACGGAGCAATTATACTCAAATGCTTAATACATTTCTTGGGTAATAGGGCTAACCTTTAATTATTTTACACATTCATTCCTGACAAAAATTCATAGCATATTTACAAGGTAAAACCCCAAACCCATTGGCAACTCTTTAAAAAGCAGTAACAACAGATATTGTATATTTAAGTGTACAAAGGGACATAGTGGTTTGGAAAAAGATAGAAGAATATTTAACATAAGGAAGAAAAATTAGAATATAATTCTGGAACATAATGAATGGAAGGAATGGAAATGTGTTGGGAAAACATGCAGTGGTGCTAAGAAACATTTCCTACTGACTTTTAGGGGCAAATTTAAAAATCTAGCCTGCAAAATTAATGTTAGCTCATTCCCACTGACTGAAACTGATTCAATAGAGCAACAAATAGCTTAGACTAGGTACAAGGGAAGTAGGTGCTCAGAAGTCCTTTAGACTGACAGGCTTTAGACAGACTTGCAGATGAGTGATTAATTACTTACATGTTGTCACAGACTAACAAGCCTGAAACCGTAGTTCTTAATTTCTCTACCAAAGAGAGCTTTTGTACTGCATGGGCAATATTCACTTGCTGAAACTTCTTATCAATGTCCTGAGAAGCTCCAGGCTGTCATTATACTTGACATGATATAAGCCCCAATACTGGGGACGAGATTATGACTCTCCGAATGACTTGATAATAAAACCACTAATCATCTTTAAAAATCATATTCCCTTATTTATACTGTTTACATATCACATGTATATTGCGCAAAAGAGACATGAAATTAGGCTTTTTGATTACGTTTTTTACATAAACCAGTGTGATGACAAAGAGATTTAGAATCCTCAGGAAAAAGTGATGCATCAAAAGAAAGTTTTAACCGAACTAATTAAACACCTTCTATTCATTCTTTTTGTATGCATGTATTGATACCCACTGAACATACACATATACATAAATGATAGTCAGTGTCATTAATCTATTTTCCTTTGTTATTTTCTTTTTTTTCTGTGAAATGTAAATCAAAGGAAAACTGCAAAAAAGCAGGTGCAGTCTCTCCTGCAAAGTCTCTTACCAAGTCATCCTGAAATTGTATCTTTCAGATAAAGGTCAAGGACAGAAGGAAGCACTGAGTATGCAGTATGGAAGCAGTCAACCCTTACATTCATTTAAAAGCAGGACACCTTTAAAGAACCATTAGCATTTTGTCACAAAATCAATGAGTCTGATTCTCTTTTCACTTGCACAAATATAAATTGGGAGTAACTCCAAGTTTATGAATGAAGTTTTATTGGCATAAGTGTCAGTGTATGATGAGCCCAGAGGATGAAGTTGTCAACTGGTTTCTGTTTGCATAGCTCCAATATCACACTGCAATGGTGACAAGCACTTGCATGCACTGGTTTAAATTCTCAATTTTTTTTTGTTTGTTTGTTTTATCTATCTCCTAAAAGAAATCCATTTCTGAAAGCATGTACTGCATTTTTTACATAATTATAATTATTTTTAAGACAACATACAATTGGATGACAATGGTGAAAGAGGAATAAAGAACAATTTGGTTTTAGAATAAACACACACTTCAACATCATGAGATGAGCCGAATCTATGCAATGCCAGGTTATACTTTACCATTTGCCTCTACCTGTGTGGTAAAAACAGCCAGTGCAAGAAAAAAAAAGTCATCGAACTTGGCAAATTAAAAAGGATATCAAATATAAGGCAGACTTATAGTCACTCTTTTCTAGAGGAAACTGTCACTCCAAGATGAGGTAAGAGCTTCACTGTAGCTAACTTCAGAAGATAGAAGAGCAGCTAGGGAATGAGTATCGCCATACCGTGTCACCACTTGAAGGTGAAAATTTCTCTTCATTGACTTAGAGGGAGCTGAAAGGGATGAAACTCTTAAATTATACATCTCCCTTGGGAGACCAAAATAAGCATGATGAATTCCTTGTTCAGTATTGTTAAATGTCATACTATCTCATCATGTTTAGTCATGATGCAATCACCATACTAGAGCATATACGATTATATTCCATAAAAAAGTAATTATGCCTAGGCCAGTGTGCTAGACATACTGATATGAGACATGAAACACAGTATTATGAATATAATAATATTCTGCAGTGCGGTTCTGTTACACATTTGTCTTCTATATGCTCTGTTGCTGCAGAAATGACTGGCTAAAAATGTGACATAATCGCATCTTTTAAACCAACTTTAAATATAAACCAGCAGTGAATATACCCTTTATCCTCTGATCTAAATTCTAAGCAAAGCATTCTGAAGTACTAGATGTTTTGATGGGTTTTGTTTTTTTGTTTAGGTTTTGTTTTGGTTAGTTGGGTTTTGTTTGTTTGGTTGGTTTGGTTTTTGTGTGGTTTTGTTTTTTTTGGGGGGGGAGGGGGTTGAATTAAATGGGACATCAGTATTAGGATTTCTAGGACTTTATACTCTTGTAAATAATTGTAACTGTAGTTAAGTATTATTGAAATATATGCTCTTATAACCTGCATGTTCTTCATAAATCTGAAGTAGAACATTGGAGAGGCATTGAATATATATTTTCTCACTTCAAGGAAGTGTTTATAGTTTACATTCTGTATTGCAATATCAGATTTGTTAGAGATGCTTTATTTGATCTGTTGGGCCTGATGCAAAGTCATGTAAGCTTATATATATTCTCTGTCCTGTTGAAGTCACCATTAAAGTTGAGCATATCTGAATTTCTCTGCAGGGCTGATGCTTTGGGAATTCTTTTGAAATATCCTTTGTAGTAGCAGTCCGTTGCATTGACCTGGAGTGACGCTGACCTCACTGACAGTCAGGAAGAAGCAGAGTTTCAGCTGCAATGAGCTCATTACAGAGCTGTAGGGTAGAAACTCACGTTGCTTTTCAAAAGCTCATATTGTCTTCAGTGGGATCAGAACATTTTTCTCAAAGTTCAGGCTATTCAAGGGAAAATAATAAAGTGAAGCCTCTAAAAATTACTCTAAGGATGTGCTTGGCCAAGAAAAACATTTTTAAACAATTCTGTACTTTAAACAACCTACATTGATACTTTTTTTAATAAGATTTGTATTCTAATTTTATTTGGCGTAGTATATTGGCATATTTTTTTTAATGGAGAAAAATGACATATGCTCAACACACCCAGGCTTCTTGTCTTTTTATTTGATTTGCAAAGTAAGTATGGTCATAGATCAGTTTCTGATTTTCTTTTGTGCTTCCAATGCTTTTTAAAATCTGAATTCCAAGTACCTTGCTTGCGCATAAAAGGCATTACTAATATTAATGCAATTCAACAATAATTTATTTTAAAGGTTGAATATTACTGCTCACTGACTTCTTGGTAGGCTTCATGTAGTGGCACAAAATTCCACAGCATAAATGTAACGAGAAATGAACTCTTATTTTGATGTGAACACTAATTTTCAATTTAATGCCTTTATATCTAAGAAAACAGAAACACAAATCTTAAGGAGACAGGCACTAAAATAAATTAGAAAAAGATTGTTCCTGTTCACTTGGTTTGTCTTAGTAGTAATTAAATTAGTAGTAGTTAAGTAGTAATTAAACTACATCAATAATAATTTAGTTACCATAGAATTTTCTCAGTGGAGATAATTTCAAATACTGTTTTTGTGGCCATGTTCATGTAGAGATTCAGTACACACTCTTAGCTGCAAATAGCTGGTTTATGTTTCTATTTATATTTTTTCTTAGTAAGCAGGAATTCTGGAACATCTGACCATAGAGATAACATGTAGGTGAGAGCATACTACTAAAGTGGTGTTAATCAATGTCACATCGTCCCATGAATCCTAATATTCAGCTATTATACACCACATTTTTAATTCACTTGAAGGTAATAATACACATAAACAAAAATACTTGTACCAGGCCAGAAAAAAGGTGTGTAATGACAGTTCTTACCCTGATGGTATTGTATGCTACTATCAAGCCATCAACTCCATTAAGACCTGATGCATTGCCAGTTTTCCTCTCTGCAAAGTTCCAAGAGTTAGGGTTATATGGCTATATGCTACTGAGGAAAGAAAAGAACAGACCTTTGCAACACGGAAAGCAGCCGCTGCAACTTCCTAGGAAGGTTCAAGCAGACTAGGAATTGGTTTGGCCATTTTTGCACTATGGCAGGACTTTGCAATCGCTTCTGACAGGCTTATGTTCTCCATCATGAAAAACCTTCCATTCATTGTACAGAGGGCTTTTTGGGAGGACCTGCGCACAGTGCCTTTACAACAGTAATTAGTAATCCAAGTAGGCACGTGGCGTTACTCCTCAGAGGTTTTCAGTGCACTTTTCTCTCTCTGCTCTCCGCACAGTGGACCCAAATACTTTCTTCCAATGCTCAAAATCACTGTCTTTAAGTTGTTACCTAGTCTTTGCAGCACTTTGATTAGGCTCCTATGACCTCTGAGCAGGATGTCCATTTTCAGTTACATGTCATATGCCCCACTGTTTTTCATAGGACTGTATGGATAATAAATCACAGAAAATACTTTAAAAAGTAACAGAAATATTTTGTAGTTGTTAAATGCATAGAACTTCCTCTCTCAGTGCTGAGTAACGAAAGAGTACCAACTCTTAAGAAAAGACAAAGTGCAGTCTAAGACTGTTTGCCAGACTAAATGCTTATTATGTCTTTTATTTTTTTTTAAATATAATAATTATTCTGTCATAAAGCCTGAGCTGATTACAATTACAGATACTCTTATTGATTTTGCTTAGTGCACTTCTCATACAGATGCTGTGTCAAGAGAGTCAGGATATTCTGTGATGCCAGGACACAGAAGATACTTGTCTAGCTTCAAGTGTAAATATCAACATGCTCACTGAAATATTTGCAAAACCAGTGTGAATTCTGCTCAGCTCTTAGTTCTACACTAACACTCGTAGGGGTTGAAGCTTCAGAATGACTGTTTTCTATTTAGTGGAATGCTCTTCATCTTAATACAGTACAGATGTGAAATGAAGTACATAGTCTAAACAGGGAGAATAACTCAGCTATCTTCACTGGCAAAATTCACAGTTGGAGAAATATGGGTTCTTTTGGTCAAGCAGATAACTAACAGACTCTTGCAAAACTCCCACAATGTGCAATTTGGGGGTGGGGAAATGTTTTACGTTATAGACAAATATTCACCACAGTAATTGTAAATCAGTCCCATTAAGTGTATATTTTGAGAGCAGGTGAAGCTCAGAAAGCCATGTTTTGCAGTAACCTACATTTTCCATTTCTCTAGCTCTTCATTTAATTCTGCCTACAAAAAATGGCAAGTAATGCATCAAGTGTCACTCAGAACTAGTTTAGAGAAACAGAAGGTTAAGCTGATGGGAAGTACTGTAACTAAGGCCTGAGGCCAAGAAGCAGAACTGCGACCTATACTTCCAAGTATGGTTGGAAAATCTAGTATTTAATCTAAATAATATAATTTTCCATTAATTTTAATCACATCAATCTCATCTAATCTTAATTCTCAGGTTAAAAACCTGTATTTATGACCTAATTCTCAGAGGTGCTGAGTATTATCATTTACAGTGCCTTTCATTTCATCATAAGTGCAGTGGAAATATTAACCCTTTGTGTTGAAAAATGCTATGGGGTTACTGCTCTTATAGCATCTCTGATTTCAGTAATCACAACCCTGTTGAACAGAGTGCAAAACACAGGCACTGAGGTTTCGGACTTGTGTACACAAACAGATCCAAGCTGCTCTACCCCTGCTCCAAACTGACCAGATCCAAGCTGTGCCCACCTCAGAGTTGCTGCAGTTTTATTAGCACAAGCCCAGCACCGGATCCATGTGGTACGGTGGCTTTGCAGTTTCCAGGCTACGTGTTTTATTCTGGGTGGCTCAAAAGCACCCAGGAGCATGTGTTTGTCTTTAGCCCTTGTTCTACCATCAGCAACAACTTAATTCAGGTGGTGACTTCATGTAGATATCCCCCTTTTCTACACATGACATCTATTTGCTACAAAGTGTACTGAAAAGCTTCAGAAAGTACATAAAAGGTGAATTACTGAATAAAAAAGTAAGTCAGGTTTCCTCTGTATTAAGAAAATACCAAATATTTTAAATTTGATCATCGTTGATACTTCATTGTAAGCAACTGCAATAATCTGAAAATACCTCATGAAGGAATAAATGCTTCTGTCATTCAAATTATTATTTATGATGGTATGCTAATACAGATTTTAATTAGTTGAAGATAATCTTTGTTGTTATTGGCAGGTACTAAATATGTTTCAGGTAAGTGCTCTGGCAGCCAAGAACGCAAACTGAATCCTGGGGTGCATCAAACTCAGCATAACCAGCAGTGCAAAAGAAGTTATTATCCTGCTGGGTTTGCCGCTGGTGCAGCCTCACCTAAAGCACCGTGTGAAGTTCTGGGCCCCAGAATTTAAGAAGGATGCAAAGGTCCTTGAATGCATCCAGAGGAGGGTAACAAAGCTGTTGGCAGAGATAGAAGGAATGTCCTGTGAGGAGCAGCTGAGGACTTTGGGTTTGTCTAGTTTGGATAAAAAGAGGCTGAGGGGCTTTCTGAGGAGAGATGTAGAAAGGAAGGTGCTGATCTCTTCTCCCTGCTATCCGGTGATAGGACACATGGGAATGATTCAAAGATGCACCGGGAAGGGTTTAGATTGCACGTTAGGTTGCATTTCTTTACCAAGAGGGTGNTTCTATTCTATTCTGTTCTGTTCCGTTCCATTTTATTCATTTTTGCAGTCAGTCCAAATATCATCCAGGGAGCTTTTGTGGAGAGCTGATATAACTTGTCAGAAGATGCAAACTGCTCCTGATTCCCAAGTAGAATGCACATCCTGCCCATATCTCTTCCATTGCATCAAACAAGAATGACTTACAAGCCAGCCAGACAAGTCAGGAGTTGGACTCAGTGATTCTCATGGGTCCCTTTCAACTCTGGATATTCTTTGATTCTACATTTGTTAATTCAACAAAAAACTAGTTTTAATTTATTACCTTCTAAACAGGTCAAACTAACTCTCTCGATGGCATGGTCTTTAGATAGTTGCAAGGGTGGCAATAAAAGTTAGAAAACAGCATTAGGAATAAGACAGTAAATTGCCTCTTTCAGCAGCAGATTGCAGTGAGAATAAATTGGATATAATACTAAACTGCTCTCAAAAGATGCTTTCCAATCCAAAATTGAATTATTCTGTCACTGTGGGATTTTAACATCATACTTGCAAGAATATTTTACATCTAAGTAATCAGTCCCACCAAGTGTCAAGATACAGCGAGAACATGTCTGAACATATTGCTGGCCTTACCCGATCTTTGTGGCTAGCTTGGTTATTTCATTTGTCAAATTCAACATTCAGTATTATTATTTCCATTGTAGCAGCCTGAGGATATAAGCGAGACTGACATAGGGAAAACCACACAAGCTTGGGCACAGAATATTTATTTGCATGTGAAACAGGGTAACAAAGGAGACTTTTCAGCATAGCTGCTCAACAAAGCAGATAATAAAGTTTCATAACAATAGATATTAATGCAAGAAGTCAGTAAAAATTTCATATTATTTTCCTATAAAATATTGTTTCTTTCAAGATCAACAAAGATATAATGTTAACACAACAATAAATCTTCAAGGTTGTTTTCCGTAAATCCTTATCAATGTTACTTACAGTTTGCAACTAACTGAACATGAGTGTTATCTATAGCATAAACAGGCAGGAAATCCAAAAGCGCAGACCACATACTGATCTTACTGCTACCTTTCATACAAGCTTCTATCTCTTTGCAAAATGACTGTCACAACATGGAAAAAAATCTATGATACAGAAGATGGGGAATGTAAAATGGGATTTCAGATTTACAAATTGCTACCAAACATTCTTAGATTACAGGGTGAAACTGTCTTTCACTAGATTCTAAGCTGATGACTGTGTTCCACTAGTGAAAATAACCCTCTAGAGACACCTTTGCTGTTTCACCTCATGGACTGAGGACTTACATTCCAATACTGAGACTGGGATTCAATCTTACTCTGCACCTGACAGCAAAGGACCTCATTTTAACTGGACAGGTCCTAGCTGGCTGAAGCAGGATTTATGAAGATAAAAACACAAAAGGTGTTGAAAAGGATTATGAAAAGTAAGTATACCTGGAACACATGTTTCAAAGTTTTTATTCACCACCTGTCTCTTCTCATTTCTGTTCATCCTATATCACTCATGTGATCCAAACAGAATAGGATCAGACATTGGTCTCCAGAGTCCTGCCTGACAAAGGAAACAGTTACCAAAGGGAATCAAATGCCTTTGAGCCTCTCTGGCTCATGTCCGCCTACACAGACTGCCTGTATGTTTCACTACTGCTTTAATCCTCAGTGTATTTTGGGAAGTGATTTTTAAACTGCCTTTTTTGTTTGTTTGTTTGTTTGTTTGTTTGTTTGTTTGTTTGTTGTTGTTGTTGTTGTTGTTGTTTTTTCCTGACAGAAACCTAACTGGAAATGGGTAAGGCACTGTGTTTTCCCCTTAACACAAAAATGGAAGTGCTTCTGGATCCTCTCATATGGAAACAGTCTACCTGCCACCTAGGAAAAGAATCTCAGAATCTCTAGACCACTTACTTTTTGTGTTAATGTCTTATTGTGACAACTACAAACAATCAGAGGCTTGATTATTTATTCACATTTGCTTCTTATTGTGTTTTGCCATCGAAAAACAAAGAAGTTCTTGTTTCCTTTTCCTGAAAGGAAGCCTTGTTTTCTCCTATGATCCAAGGATGTTGCATATGAAATATGTAACAGACCCTTCACATAGATATGAGGCCTATCTAATCCTACGTAATCATATGCTCACAAAGGTTTATGATCTTTAAATTTCAGAGCTATGGATTTTGCTTTTCTCACGTTGACCTTTAAAAACTGAAAGTACATGAAATTTGGAACATGTCTTTTCACAGAAGACATACATAGTTTGTGCCTGAAATGGTCTACAAAGGCCTGAAGACTGTATGCACTGATCACTGAGTATACCGTTGTGTGTTGCTGAGGAAAGCTCAGGAAACAAATTCTGAAGATCTACTGGCATCCCTGAAAAAGTTGTTGATATACCGTAGTCTAAATTTTAAAAATCATGAAGATAGGTAAATCATACTAAGGTACCTTCCTATAGTCAAAATATTTACACTTGAATGGTATAAGAAGCAGGGAAGATAATATGCCCACAGGAGCTGTCACATACAGGCAAGCTACTTATTGGACAGTCACATTGTTCTGTCTATGTCTCCTAGATTTCAGCAAAGTACTCAGTTTTCTTCTCACAGATACTGTACTGAGCACTAATCCTGGATACTGCCTGGCTATCCACTAAATAATCATCCCAAAGGTGCACTGCACTGGCATCCCACAGCTGCTTGCTTGCTCATTAGGCAGGTCTGTCTGTTAATCAGATACTAAGTGCAAGGTTGCAGCACATGTGGTAGTAGAATCCCAAATAAAAACAAGATAAATGTTTACACCTTTTTATTCCCTGTTGTTGTAAAGAACACGATTCCTGAAAATTTTGTTGTCAATATTTCTTGGCTGGTAGGACTGAATCCTGGAGCTTTATAAATAAGTCTTCTTCACAATTAATAATTGTGACGTCTGTGTTAAGAAACAAGAATAGGAATATGATTTCCATAAAACAAAAATTGTGTGATTTCTTCCTTGGTAAATTTTTCCTTGGCTGTAGCAGGTACAATCCCACAGTGCATAGGACAAGACAGCAGTTCAAAGAGCATAGCAAACATACCTATCATGGTTGAGCACATGCTTTGAGATAAATTTCCCTCATGTAGAAATAATAATTTGAGAAGTAGCATGCTTTGGCAGTTATCTCAGATGCAATTGCATCAGAGTAGTTACACTGCAGCTTTTGCTTCAATGCATCTCAGTTTTTGGTAAAACAATTTGTGTAGACATGCCCCAAGAGGTAACCATATGGTAAGTTTTTGAGGCTACATGAACTACATAGCAGAAGTCTCGAAAAGTCAGACCATTCTTCAAGTTACAGCTGTGTCTTTGTTTTTAATGGTCATCGCTATCTGCATTAGCAAATGCTCCAGGCTTCTTCTTAGTTCTATGCTGTTCTTTGACTTTATTTGTAGACGTAGAGCCAAATGTAAAGGAAGATGAGGGACAAATAGGTATTTAATTTAGCTTAAGGAAGTTAAATAAATGTTAGTTTCTTGTTATTAATATTGGTGGCTTTGAAATAATGATCTTTGTTACACACAGATTTTTTTTTTTTAATATCTATTACATGGACTTTAAACATTGGTGCCTAAAGCACAACAGAGTTTCTCAGAGATAAATTGCTAATTTAGAAGCATTTGTTGACAGTAATTGCTCAGCACCTGACCTTATGCTTAAGGGAAAGCTATACAAACATTATTCTTAACTTTCAGCAGTGAAGAGATGTCTTCTCAGAACCTCCTTTTTACTGAAGCAAAAAATAAAATGTAGTGAAATAAAATGCCTGACCTCTAAATAAACCACATTCAGTGTGCCCAGTATTTCTGGAAGAAAGTCTACACACACTGGCTGGCAGTATATCTTTCCAAATTCCTAGTGGGTTCCTATGTCTCTGTGATATATAAAAGCAAAAGGAATATGATAAGAAGTCAAGAGCTTTTATACTTCGACCTTGATAAGAATTACAGCGTTCTCCAAAGCTTTGGAAACTGTAGTTGTTACAGTTTACTCTATTTTTTTAGGTGTATGTTGCAGAATTTAAAAGGATATTTTTAGCTAACAAAGCAGTCTGCACAAAACAGGAAGAGGTGGTCACCAAAATTATTATAGCAACATTCAATATATGCTTATGGGAATGATTCTTGAAGATATATTTCAATAAATGGGAGAACAAAAAAAAAAAAACAGTTTATCCTCTGAATTTTCAGGTATCTGATGTTTTTCGTATCTCTAAGTTTTGAAAGACAGAGTATATCTTTTCAATGGTACAGTAATCCTAAATCACAGAGAATCTACCAGGGTACCATAAGAGAAAAAGGACTTCTCCCACTTGGAGACCAGTTTCTTGATTTATGGAGATTTTGTTCGCTTGTTCATTTTTTCTTGTCTGTTTTTATTTTCCTTTTTCCCCAGCCGCTGGTCATTAGTCATGCTTAGAAACAATACATATGGATCTGACCTGATTGCTTTTTCCGTCTTCATCTGATTGCTGTCTAGAGGTAAGAAAAGGAAGTTAATCCCCAGCTCAGATTGCCAGTTGGGTGTTTACCCTATTTTGTAGTACAGAATGTGTACATATCCTGAGATCACCTTGGAGTTTTTGTTAATAGATTCCATTCTGAGAGTTTAGGCTACTTGTGATTCTTGTGAAGTTCTTGGTCGCTTCCTGTAGCACAGTGTGAATTTGGCTTCTGGTGCTTTACTGTAGGACTTGAAGTTGTCTCCAGGTTACAAGGAAGTTTTTTGTATACCAAGAAAAGTGACAGAGTCCATTCTGGATGTTATGGAGAACTTCCTTAACAAAGTTTTTGTTTCCTGGTTACTTGTAATGGAATAGACTGGATTTCATTATTCAGGAGACTTCCCTGGAGACCTTTTTCCCAAATTCCTAGCTCTTAAATGTAAAATATATGCAGAACACAGCAGTAGGAAAATTGAGAACACACAGAGAAACAGACACTAGATAGGAAAAATTGATCTTAAGTACATGAATGCTAGAACTGTCAGTGATTTATAGATTCATTAGTGTTATATATGAAGTAGACCAAAGAAAATCAAAACAGCTGTCACCTAAATAAAAATATCTTAGAAATTAGGAAAATATTTTAATTAAATAATTACTTTTTTTTTTCTATTTTCTTTATTGTTGTTATCATAAAATGCTGCATTTAAGATATTAAGATAAGCTTGTGGGCTAGAACTGTTGCTATGAAAAGTTTATCTTTGCTAAATACCAACAATCTCTTGTGCAACTCATAGGCAATTACTTAGAAAACTGAATGGTATGTATGAATGTTCTTATATATATCTTGCATGAAGAAATACTTTATCAGTTGAGGCCAAAAAGATTTTTGCTGTTTCTTGTCATGAAGAGATGCTGTGAAACATCAATAACACCAGATTAATGTGACTTGCAGACTACCCTATTACCACAAACTATTTCTTTTTTAACTAAGACTACTCCCACTTCCTGAAAATTTGAGGTGTAATCCTCAATATGAGGATTTAACAAGCTCCGTTTAGTCCTTACTCTTAGAATGTAGTGCAATAATTTATGTTAAAACAAGCTATCCCTGTGGTAGGACTGGTATATTCGTCAGTTCAAGGATATTACCTTTTCTCCAAATTTTCCCAATGTTGTTTTTTTTTTTCCCCAGATAGAACCAGCTACGGCGCAGACCATCTCAAGAACTGACGTCAATAATAAGAAAGGAATAGCAGCCAGCTGTCACACCACATTACATCAGATTCTTGCCTCAACTCCCCTGGGAAATGCTCTGAATCATAATTAGTACATAATCACTTTGTGTTTTTAATTAAATAACAGCCAGGTAGCCAAGTATCACAAAGAAAAATGTGTTTGTTCTTGGCCTTGAAAAAACAAAAAATGGAGAAGAGTGAACAAACTGACCTTGTGTCTGTTACATGAAAGTCACCAGTTGCTTTGGAAACATATAACACTTTAGTCAGGCTCATTCAATGTGGAATTCATCCACATCTTTCAGAAAGTGGCAATTTTAAAAACTGAGGACTTCCTCTGAAGAACTGTCAGTAACTTCATAAAAAAAAAAAAGAAGATAAGCAGATGGTAAGTATTTAAGAATGTTATTTTTTCCAGATGTAGAAGGATTTTGCTTCTATTTGTGAAAAGTTTTGCTACTATTATGAAAAGTTAAAGCAATAACCAGAGGCAATGGAGAAATACATTAGCTGTCCAAAAGAGTCTAGAGACATTATAATGAGTTTATTCCACAGTGTAGTAAGTATATATTTTTGGTCCCCTGTCATTTTAATTATAAATTAAAAACTAAAATGATTATATGATCTTAATATAAAGTCTGGCTTTATTAAGAACTCTTACATTGAATATATCCTGTTCAAAATATAGGAAATCGAGGAAGACTTTGCATACCTAGAACATTCTAAACTTAATGTGAACAGTGAATTATCACTTTTTTTTTTCCTAGACTCATGACCTTTTAAACTCTCAAAACTTGTAACAGGAAGTAAAATAGTTTAATATGCATCTAATTATTTTACTGTTTACCCAAGAGGCTTGTTAATTTTCAATATTATGAGAATACCAGTAGGTGTCTCTATTGCTCTATTATATCCAGAAGTTGAAAACCAATCCCAAACTCAAATCTAAACCAACAGCCACCCCCCAAAACAACAACAACACAAAAAACCAAATAAAACTGCATAGCAACCACTACCACTGCCCTGTATCACCACAGCACAACCCACAGCATTTCACCTGGAAATATGAAGCTTACAGTGAAAAGCAGAAGGTACTGTGGTTCCTCTCTTCTGTCCTACTTTTTTTCTGCAGGGAGTAAAGAGGTCACTTAATGTTATGTCACTTCTATTACACTATTATTACCACTGCTATCCAGAGTATAAAGTATGAGATATTTCAGCTGGGCTTGTTTTCCTGGAATTGGATCTTCCCCATCTTACTAGGGAGAGGTTTGGACATCATGAAGGTTTGTATACCAAAGCCACATGTGGTGACAGTTCTTGTGGGGGCCCCGTACTTCTTGACGATGGCCCCCGCTCATCTCCCAGTGCTCCTTCTATTTTGGTTTCCATATAGTGGGTTGCACACAAAATTTTCACAAAGATTAAGGTTTGAAAACTTCCATCCTACATCAGATGTTATAATCCTTTGTTTTATTTTCTCAATTTGTTTGAAGATTTTGGAAGGACTGACAAAATATCAATCAATATGAACTAGTCTATACTATGCTGATTTATGAATTTTAAAATTGTGATTAATTACATTATAAATGGTTTAAATTTGCTATTTTTTTCTGTAGCACTCGCATTTTCTGTTTTCCCTCCAGCTGTGAAAGAATGAGATATAAAAGGGTCTTGAAGAGGTTATTAATCTTATCAAAAGTCTCCAAGTCTTGCTATATATTTACAGTATTAAATATATAACATATAAATACAATATATATTAATAAGAATTAATACTAATTGAAAAACAATACGTGAAGTCACTTCTGAAAATCTTTATATATCCTTCCAAAGCGAGTATGCAATACAAATAACAGCTCTAGTTGCAACTCTGTCTTCCCAATTCCACACTGCTTCTTACATTGAAATAAAAATATTTGCTGAGTTATTATCTGATCCAAGCTAGTATTTTCAAAAAGGCGATGGATAACTGGAGAATATTTTCCTCAGAAACAACAAAAAAACCAAATTCCTCTGTTTACACCTGTATTTGAACCTAAAGTATCTCAGGTTGTATGGTAATGTCAAAAAGACTTGAATCAAGATTAATTAAACTAATTAGTTAAACTACCAGTAAGATAATGATGACAACAAACTTTCCTTTGCCTTCAAACAAACAGAAAAGTTCTCACAAACCATCTTTTCATTTTAAAGACTAGAATAGACAGACTATATTTGCAAGGAATGGGGAATACTGCAGCAGGTAAGCTGGGCTGACAAGAGCAGCAAAGTCCACACTCAAGCTGTTGTCTGGTCTTGGAGTTATTTAGAGAAGTGGTGTACAGTGTTCAATGTGTTTGCCTGTGTTCCTCTGTCACATATTTGTGCTTCAGCAACCACTTTTCATGATTTGCTGCTCAGAAAATTCATAACGCACTTGTTGCCTCTATGTCTGTAAATTTCCTCACAAGATGGAGTGGAATGCTGAGGGAAGAATTATCACTCATTCTCTCAGATGTCTACCACATAAATGTTCCCCCCCCTTCCACCAAGTAATTATCTAATTTTGTTTCATTTCTCAATGACTCAGGCATATAAGCATGCTTGAAAGTTCTAGTGTAGCTGGGCAGAGCACAATAATGTGGTTTTTCTATACTCTTTCTCACCTTCTTTTGTAACCTCATCTAGGTGTCCTGCTTCGGCAGGGAGATTGGACTAGATGATCTTTTGAGGTCCCTTCCAATCCCTAACATTCTGTGATTCTGTGATTCTGTGACCAGATACCTTCCCTGAAAGCCTAATATACTATTAGGAACTAAGGGGGAAGAGAAAAAAGAAAAAAGAAAAAAGGAGATAAGTGAAAAAAACTTATATTGGGGAAAAAAAAGGTTGTATCCCTTGATGCCACATGAAAATTTAAGAGGCAGGTTAAAAATATTCCCCAAAAACTATGGAGACTCAGGGCAGCACTTTACCTTCCCTTTATTTTGCACATCTACTTTTGTCTACTTAGAAATACTCTGGATAAAAATCAGAGGGACCTCAGAAAGTATTCATGCTGTAATATTGCACTCCTAATTTTATCTGAGAAAACAGGGATACTGTATTTATTAATTGAATATAAATACATATATTTTTAAAATAATTGTGTTGTTGTTTGGGAATATCATTGAACTCAAAGGGTATTTTGAGCCAAAGAGTATTTCAGAATAAGGTCTCCATATAAAAACCAAAAAGCTCTAACTGATCACCTGAACCGACCTGTGATAAACTCTAAAGAGAGGAAGAGCTGCTCTCTTGGCTGTCCCACCGCCTCCCACGTGCTGTGGGGACGATGCGAGTGGGTGAGCGTCTCCAACATGCGTCTCCAGCACTGAATCATTGATATGGCATGGTGAAAGGAAAAAGTGAGACAATCAGAAGTGATAAAAGACAAAGAGTACAAAGAACAAAATATAGCTTAATCTCACACATGAAATCACACCCTGAATTAATTTAAATATTTTATTTCAGTGAAAATTGTGTTATTCTTGGCTTCTCTTATTTATATTCCCTTTTCTTAGTTGGTGGTTTGGTTTTTTTGTGTGTTTTTTGTTGTTGTTGGTTTTTTTTTGTTTTTTTTTTTGAACTAGGGAGAAAAGGAATAAAGATCTTCAGAAAGAAACACACACATAAAAAAGCCTTAAACACAACTGTGCTAGTCCATGTGCCAAATGCATAAGTTTAGCAACTGAGTTGCATGATGTGCAGATCACATAAATGATGTGTGGATAGAGCACACTGTAAACAAACAAACAAAGAACAAAACAGGAAAGCGCGAAAGAAGATCCAGGGCTAGTTAACCACACAGTTCTAGGGGCAAGGGCCGGGGGCATTAAAGTTCACTCAACCTTTTTTATTCATAACACAGTTATCAAAGAAAGCAATAGTCAGTGACATTTCTTCACAAAGTCTTGAGTGCTTTGTGCTGCCACTGACAGGATGATCCTGATTTTCAAGCTCTTAGGTTCTTGTTTGGTGAACTTGTGATTTTTAGTTACAGCTAGCATAGCTGGTATTCGATTTTGACTGTCTCTATAGCAATAAAATAATATATTAACACTTTTGACATATACATAGGTGCTATTAAGAATTAATAGTATACATAAGAATATTTGTCATAATAAGAAAGGGTATTCTTTGGACTTTCTTAGATAATCAGTTTTCTTAAATATTCAGAATCATACACAAGCTTCTAATGAACCCATATGATAATTATCTGGAATTATACAGCAACATGTCTCATTTTAAAGATTGTGATAGGTTCTGAGACAGGATGGAAATAGAAAAGGCCTAGAAATCATAATCTTAGATTACCATGAATTTAAAAATATAAATATATTGTTTCTTTTGTTGTTCAGTACAAGCAATAAAAGTCTAACTTTTTCAAATATAATTTATGTGGATTATCACTTTCTATCAAGATTTTTTTACTAGAATTATACACAAGAATCTTATTTCCATAATGAGTGGGAGCATAATATGCTGTGAAGCAGCCCAATATAAATCTTTCCTAACATTTCAAAGACTTTCAGGCAGGATGTCTCCTTTCTTCTTAGAATTTATTTTAAAAAGTACTTAAAACATACAACCACTCAAGTAAACATTCAAACCTATGGAGCTCTATGGAACTATAGAATATCCATTTCCAAGTCCATAAATTTCTATGCTTAGTTACTTACAAAATTCCCATGGCTGTATTAAATATACAAGAGTTCCGGTACTTAACTGCTGTATAGGCATTTAAGTAGTCTAACATGGGAAATATGTATCATACCCTTAAAATATACATATGTGAGTACGAGAACATATACACCTACACTTAGAAAGTATTTCCACAGCTGAATAGTCACTGTATTTGTTTTACCTTAAAAGGCCACTATTTTTACATATATATATATATATCTATATACAAACACAGAAAGACAGAAGAATGAATGACTTTAGTAGTTAACTTTGCAGTTAATATTTGGTATCAAATGGAGTGTCTTTTTATAAAACACATTCATCAGCTGGAATGTACAAAATTCTCTCTATATATCTTGCATTTTTTCCTACATTGGCTAAAATAAAAATAAAGTAAACAAACAAAACCATCTGATTTCTGTCTTCAATTGCTAATTTGATTTATTTCCCAACTTTATGAAGTATTTTAACATTAACTCTCCCAGGTTTCACAGATTTTGTGTTATGAATGCTGAACCGATTGTGGGAGGCAGGAGAAGATTTGCATTTATGTTGAATGGCATAATTACACCTTTCTTCATTAACAATTTGCAGCATAAGTTCTATACTTTTCTGCAAAGGACAGGAATTTTCAACAGAGAGAAGATGTATTTGTGCTTTACTTTCTCTGCTTCTGGCTGCAATTTCATGGGAAGCTTTGCAGAGCTCACTCCTCTCTCGAAGGGTCCTGTAGACTGTAGGGCTGCAGTATAAGAGCAGGTCTAGGCAGCAAGGAGAGTCAGCTCCCTAGGTCCAGAGTGATAAATTTCTAAGAATAGGAAAAAAAAAAAATTGCAGAAGAAAGTAAATGTCAAAAAAAGTAAAGCCAAAATACAGAGGATAAGGGAACAAGATGTCTTTCTGAAGACTCTTCAGATTATTGTGTGGATTTAGTTTAAAAAAGAAAGGTACTGAAAACTGCTAAAATAGAAGGCAAGATAGAAGGTAGAGGCTGTCCCTGCAGTTATTTTGGATGACTAAATGTATCATTGCTATATCTAAAACAAATTTCTACTGTGACCTTTACTCAGATGGAAACATTTTTACTAGATCTCACTTATACATAGAATATTTATATTTAGGGGGGTTAGACCATGAGAGATCAAATTTAACCTGACAGTAGCCTGGAAATATTCTCAAGGAATTCATGGAGGCAGAGCTAATTGAAAGTGTTGTTATCTGTGTTTCCGTGTGTCACCACTCTACTGCAAGTTGGTTTAACACTTCCAGTTGTGAGGTAAAGAGGCAGGATTGGACTAGTAGATCTTCCTGCAAACCAGTATATATTTTAATCTGCTAAATACTGTATACCTGTAGCAAAAATTACTGCTCAGTAGCCCTTCTTCTAAAACATCAGCTTTCTCTCTGAAGCCAAAAATGTCATTTTGAAAAGACATGTTTTGCTGGGATTAAATGCATGGTTGGAATGATTGCTTTTCAAAAGGCTGAATGCATGAAGGGGGCTGGCTTCAGTGAAGCTGTGCTTTTGGAGCATTCTCAGCATTTTACCACCCCAGAGGTGTCAGTCTTTACCAAGTGCTTCTGTAGAACTACTTATAGTTGGTCTGAAGTGCTGACCTCCAGACTGATGACAAAAATTGCTGGTTGTTGCACAGTCTGAGAGCTGACCCTATACTTAACTTAATCGCTGACTTGTGTTTTCTTTCCAAAACCAACAAGCAGCCCTTTTTGGGAAAGAGAAGGTGGAAGGGATACATAGGGATGCATAGAAACCTTCCACAATGTTAAAGGGGATGGACAAAGTATGCAACAGGGATAAGTGATTCTGTTAGAAACCCTAGACAAAAATGTTTCTTGCCATGTGTGGGCATGTAAGATTGAGTGTGAATGTGTTGTCTGACTGCCTTAATTTGGATACTTGTTTCACATGAAATTCCAAAATGTGATATGGTGTTAGAAAGCATTGAGTCTGATATCTCAGCTCTGAGAGTTAATATTTCATGGTTGTATATTTTGATCTACAAAACAGTTACGAAAAACCTCCATTTACATTAGCCATAAGAGTTTAAATTATATTCACTGTGGAAAAAAAAACAACAACTTTTATTTTCACTATTAAAAAAATAGGCTAGGTTAATATATAAAAGTTATCATGAGATAAAGACGTTTGCAAAATACATAGTATCAGAAACATTTAATATTTTTTAACTCCAGTACAATCCATTCTTTGTATTTCATCCAGTACATGATGCTTAATTTTCCTCCCTAAGTAATTCTTTTAAACATGAGGCTCTCAAGATTTTTTAAATTTTCCGTAACAATTTTGGAAAGGTGAATTGCATTCATGGGCTTGTATTGGGCCCAGAGCCTTCTATCTGTTGGTTGTGTAGATTAGTAATGGTTAAGTAGTCTTAATAAAGGAGTTGACAGGTTACATTAAAACCTTGCTGTCCTGCAATTCGATTACACTTCTAATTTGTAGAGAGCAGATGAACAGATAAAAAAAAAAACGTTTTGTAAAGCTGGAAACTCTTATAGGATTAAAATTGAGAAGCCAAAGAATAAATAAACCGACCCTAAACTGGATTCATCCAAAACCTGCATGTTTGTCAGACTAGATGTATAAAGAATTATTCATTGATTTTTGTTCAGCTTCCTTTGTGGCTTCCACCTGCCAAGACCTCGGTACAACAAAGATTATATCCAGTGTCCTGAAATGTTACTGTTGATAATATTGTTCTGCTATGGCTCTTTGGCTTTCAGGACTAGAATGTAGCTTGACACAAACAAGAACTTTACAAATTTTATTCTTCAGCACATCCTCAACTACTTGTTCCAATAGCAGTATATGCTTATGCATGTTTCTAATTCAAGGTCAGGAGGAATCTAGAGCTGTCTTAAGTTTCTTAAGTCTGGTTTAAAATAAGAAAAAAAAAAAGAGAGAGAAAAAGAGGAAGTAGTTTAGTTCATTGTTTTTTTTGTTGGAAAGTTTGGTCTGATCCTTTACACTGAGATAATCAAGACATATTGTCAGCATACAAAAAGAAAATAGTAAATGCTTGTTTTGGGATTTCTTGTATAGTAAAAATCACTGCTGGTAAAGTTCTTGTTTTAAAATTGAATCACATTTTGAAAAAAAAATCAGATTACTTTGCTTTTAAATGTAGTGGAAAAATATCATTGAACTTATTTGAGAACCTGAGAGAAAGCTGGCTTCACTTAACAGCGTTGACCTATTAATCTTATTTGTTCTTCCAATGACTAATTACAAGAATGGAAAGTCAAGAATGGGAAGGAGCTTCCTGGTCTTGAAGTTCAAGTCCAGTTTATAGATGACAATTTTAATTCTGCTGCAGATATTTTGCAGATCAGGTTGTTATTTGTTTAGGGATTAAAATATTGCAATTTCTAGTCTGAATATCTTTACATCAATGTATATGCATTTAAAATTTCTCCAGCATATTAATTCAGGCTAAATATATGTTATTACTGTCTTGCTACTTATTGTGATAAATTTAGAGAAGGAAATCGCATCTATTCCCAGCACCTATTTAGCCAGACCAGACAGTCCAGGCTCTTTCAGTGTCCACTGCTACAGTAAAAAATGTGTTTCCCTTCTCAACCTACTAGGCTGTCTCTTTATCAGCTCCTACTCAAACCCTTTTCCTACAGTGATTTTCATGCAGAGGGAAAACTAGCGTGTTAGTTATTCCTTTGTGTGTTTATTCTGTTTTGCTGTTGTTGAAGTTTTTAAAATGTCTGAAATTACATAGCCTCAATATTAAAATTCTTACGAATTCCAGAGGAAACATGAGGGTTTTCAATATTTTCTTGGGGCAATATTATTAAATGATCAATGTTACATCATTAATATAATTATAATTAATAAATTATAATGAAGGTTTGTCTCATATTTCATCTACCTATAATATGCTAGAAAAATTTACAGTATTCACATAGAACTCCATCAAAACTTTTTTGCTGTTGTTGTGTGAGGATTCCCATTTACAGAGAATGATACAACGAAATGCAGTTTTAAATTTATGGTTAGTCTCATCTGGATTGATTGGCCTCCACTGACCACATAAAGCATAGGAGATAATTTTAGAAGTTATGTTTCCCATTTGTTTTTTCAGTCCTTTTCCCTCCGTAACTTTTCTTTCAAACTTTCTTCAGTGTGAATTTTATTAGTAGTAAGAAACAAGGTGGAAGGAAAGTGAAGAGAGAACATTTCCATTCTCCCAAACTTCACATAAAAATTTCCCTGGAAAAAAAACTTAGAAATGGAAAAAGAAAACCTTAGAATGGAAACAGATTAATTAATTGATATTGAACTGATTAATTAATTTTATGATTAGAAGAAGGCAGGAAAACAACAATGAAGTTATACAGAAAAATTCAATGTTTAAGAAAAAGAAAGGAAATGAGAAAAAAATATAAGCAAGACAACAGAAAGAGAAACGGAAGTCCTACAATATTATTTCACAAATAACAAAGCTATTTTCTTTACTATTCACAAGCAGTTTTGCAGTTTCCTGTCAGACAACATTGCATTGACCACTTTTATCATAGCAAAGGAAAATGACAAAGCTGTTGTATCACTCAGAAGAGGTGATATCCTGCAAGGACAATATCCTGCATGTATTTGTTTGTGCAGGAGACAAATATATTAAAAGTCATTCTAATACATAGAAAACAATAAAATCTGAAGCTCCAATGGAAAATAAACCTGGTCAGAACTCTTCCCCCTCTCCCATGAAAAAATCCATAAATAACTGAAAAGATAAAATAAATGAACACTGAAACTCCTGGGTCAATATATAATTAAAACATAATCAATGACTTTAGGATATTAAAACCCCTAACAAAGTGCTGTCACCTCGTATTTTTCAGTGTGTAAGCCAGACTGGATCTGTCAGTCTAGACTTTGGAGTAGAAAGGTCGATGTGTCTTAAGCCTATGGTTACTCATTACTATAAACTTTCTAGTTTTGAAACTTGCAGTTTGAATCCTGTTCATATCTCTTTTTAGAAGCTTATATATGTGATGTTTTTGATCTCTCCGTCAAATATTTAGAAACTGCCCATGTAATTTTTTAAAATTTATTTTTATTTTTAATTTTTCAGAGGAAGTTTCACTGGTACCTCTGAATTTCACATTGTCACAGAAGTAGGATTGGATAATTACAGTAATTGATCTCTGAGGCCTTCCTCACAGACTTCCAAAGGCTGAATTAGTCTCTTGTGCTCAGTTCTGAAGTGATATCTGAACACCTGCAACCTCCATTAAAGCAGCATACTTCTTCGGATCTCTACTATCATTAAAATAATGCTACTTCTGTTAATTCCCTAGACTTGTCAATAAAATCTATTTGACACTGGAGTAATAAGATAGTAAGATAAGTTTAGCAGGTGGTTTGGAATTTACCAGATAGGTACTTGGAATAATTCTTTGAATTTGTAAGAAAGGATTCTCTGCAAGACACTTTAAGAAACAGCAGAGTCAAAGGAGGCTTAAATTGAGAACGATCAAAACAAGAAATATCACAAGAGGCTGTAAAGATGACATTTAAAACATTACCTTGCTAGGAAAAGCTGAAAAGTCATAGATCACTGTCTCTGTGTTCAGGCTTTTCTTACAAAAACATAAGTGGAACGTGAGATTCAAGAGGAGGTACATACTCCAATAAAGTCTTATTTCTTCCAGAAAGTGCGTTAGAATTCTGTGCCATGCACTGAATTCTTCCCTGACAAAAATGTTTTGTCACATAAAATTTTATAACAAAAATCTACAAGAATTATATTATTTTCTGACAAGAAAATAGAGTAAATACTTATATATTATGTTAGTAAAAAATATTAATTATTGGCTATATTACATATATATTGCATATATAATACATATGTTACATACATAATGGATTTCATAAATAATAGATTTTTTCATAATAATAAACAGATTTTTTTTTTTAATGAGTTTTAAAAAATCTTAGTAGAGAATTCCTTTCTTGAAAAGTTTTGAGAATTCTTAAAGTCATTTGTGTGTCTCGTGTTTGTTCCAAGTCAACTGGAAGATTTTGTTAACAGCAGAATAAATCAAATGCAACTGGAAGAATTATCTGGTATAATTAGAGACAAAACTAACTAAGACCTCTTGTGATAGAGCTGATAATTAATATTATGACAGGTGCAATTTTAAGTACCTTACTTTGGTGACTAACTTCAGAAAATATTTATAGTACCTCAGTGTTTCAGACGTTGATAAGAGTAATGAAGCCTATGTGTATGTTTTGCTTGTCTATTAATTTATTAATATGTTGCTTTTATTAGATGTATGTTGCAGTCTTTTTTTAAAAAAAAATCTTTTTAGGGCTAATAGAATTCAAAGAGATACTCAAGGCATTTCATATTTTCATCTAATATTTTGGAGAATGCTCTGTGATAGTTAGATTATGTCAAGATAAATGATTTGACAATGTCCTAATGAACAAAATGCAAGTGACGTATATTAAATAAAGTTCTGAAGAAACACTACTGAATATTTTAGCACTATCTTATAAAGCTTGTTTTTTCCTGAATATTTGAATAGTAGGTCGAGAGAGGTTCTCCTTCCCCTCTACTCTGCCCTGGTGACACCACATCTGGAATATTGTGTCCAGTTCTGGGCCCCTCAGTTCAAGAAGGACAGGGAGAAGGACAGAGTGGAGCATCTCCCTTATGAGGAAAGGCNGTGACAGAATACTGGAACAGTCTGCCCAGGGATGTTGTGGAGTCTTCTTCTCTGGAGACATTCAAAACTCACCTGGATGCCTTCCTGTGTAGCCTTATCTAGGTGTTCCTGCTCCGGCAGGGAGATTGGACTAGATGGTCTTTTGAGGTCCCTTCCAATCCCTAACATTCTGTGATTCTGTGATCTTCTTTCTGTGGGGTTGCATTAACATTCTGCTTTCCTTGTCTTTTCTGTAATTTAGCTTATTTACTTCAAAACTAGAATTTAAAGGGTTTTTTTGTAATACTTATTTCATGTTTAAAAGAAAAGGTTTGGAATATTGTATATTAATCAGATCATGAGAAATCCATTAGATACATGTGAAGTAAATCCTACAAATGCTTACCTGCAGCACTATTTTTTTGCTTTTTGTCATTCAAGTTAGCCAGAGTGAGCACAGATGTCATTTACTGTATTTTACAGACAGTTCTGTTTCAAGGTCAAGACAGTCAGCTGAAGCTGGTTATATATTTGTCTTGGTTTCAGTTAGGATAGAGTTGATTTTTTTCCTATTAGCTGGTACCGTGCTGCGTTTTGGATTTAATATGAGAAGAATGTTGATAGTACACTAAAGGCTAGCTGTTGCTAAGCAGTGGTCAAGGACATTTCAGTGTCTCACACTGTGCCAGTTGCACAAGAAGCTGGGAGAGGCACGGTATAGAAGCTGGGGGAAGAAGAAGCAGGAGACATTTGGAGTTTTGGAAAGTCCAACAGCATCCTGGCTTGTATCAGAAATAGTGTGGTCAGCAGGACAGGGGATACAATCATCCCCCTGTACTCGGTTCTGGTAAAGCTGCAGCTCAAATGCTGTGTTCCGTTTTGGGCCCTTCACTAGAAGAAAGACATTGAGGTACTGTAGAGAGTGCAGAGAAGGGCAACAAAGCTGGTGAATGGTCTGGAGCACAAGCTTTATGAGGAGCAGCTGAGGGATCTGGAGTTGTTTGGCCTGGAGAAAAGGAGGCTGAGGGGAGACCTTCTTGCTTTCTACAACTATCCAAAAAGAGGTTGTAGCAAGGAGGGTGTCAGTCTCTTCTCCCAAGTAACATGCAATAGGATGAGAAGAAATGGCCTCAAGTTGTGCCAGGTGACGTTTCGACTGGATATTAGGAAATACTTCTTCACTGAAAGGGTCGTCAGACGTTGGAACAGGCTCCCCAGGGAACCATTGAGTCACCAACCCAGAGCTATTTAAAAGACATGTAGATGTGGTGTTTAGGGACATGGTTTAGTGCAAGACTTAGGTTATGGCTGGACTCTTGGTTGTCTCTTCCAACCTAAATGATTCTGAGTAGCCATTACACATGATGGAGCCCTGCTCTCCTGGAGTTGTTGATGGGAAGGAGTGAATGAATTCCTTGTTTTGCTTTGCTTGTGTTCACAGCTTTTGCTTTCCTTATTAATTTGTCTTTACCTTAACCTGTAAGTTTTCTCACTTTTAACCTTTGATTCTCTTCCCTATCCCACATTGGGGAAGTGAGTGAGTAACTGCGTGGTGCTTAGTTGCTGGCTGATGTTAAACCGTGACAATGTTGCTCAAAGACAATGGCAACATCTGAGAACCTTTACACACAGGCTGAGACGAAGTCTCCCTGAAAAAGTCTGTGAAGCACATAAAGGTACAAGTTTGCCTTTGAATTTAACTGAAAGCAAATGCTCATACATCAAAGACATTTGTCAATAAGTAACTACTATTTGTCCATTTCAGCAACACCACACAGCGTAATCAGCATTTGCTATGTATTTGCCTGTGTGCTCGGAGTCGGGCCGTGCTGTTTTCTGGAAGCTCTGAATGGGAGCGCATGCACTGCGGTTACCCTTGTGTAGAGGTATGCAAGGTAGCATATGTAGTGTGTATGCTGCTAGAGCTCTGCAGGTAAGATCTGTGCTGCTGTACCTGTGCCAGCTGTTGACTCTGAGGTATAAACATGCGAGCTGCCATCATAGGACTAACTGTTATCGTTGGGCAACTGATGAAGCAATCTGCAACTAGCTGAAGAAATTGAGGGTTCTGAACAAACAAACAAACAAAAACCCACACCAAAAATAAACCCTCTGTTTTTTCAAACAAGAGTAATTTGTTGGAACAAATTGGAAAGGTAGACTGAATATCTAAAGCTCCAAAGAGATTGCAGTTTATTAAACTTTTATTCTGTTTATATTAGTAACTATTCTAATGGGTGAGACCACAAAAAATTGTATACAGGTGGGGTTTTTTGGAGAGAAAAAAAAAGTCTTTACAAGAATCGGTTTTGATATCAATTATGTACTATGAAATGAAGCAGATGCAGCCTTTACATGTCCAGGAACTGGAGTTTTAGTTAAGAGGAAGCTGTATGAAGGAAAAAACAAACAACCAAAAAACCTTAACATCTCAAAACACATGACCTGAGCTCAGAAAAATACTAAAAATAGCACTTTCTCATGTGTCCAAAATGCAAAATACTGACCGGTTGACTCCTTGTCTCAGTTTTTGGAAACTACATATTTGTCACATTTACCAGTCAGACCACCATCTCTTGCAAGGTGTAATATTCAGCCTGAGTTTGCTCTCTGCGTGTTTCCTCCAGATCATCAGGAATGAACTAATATCAACCATGAACAAATAAACCTTTTATTGTAGCAGAACCTTCTTAGGTACTCCTCAAGTTAATGCTCAAACAGAACAGCATGTGAAAATTACAGGATGTATCTTGAAAAAAATGCTGTCAAAGTCAGAAATGTTTCTATTTCTGTGTTATCTATGTTGTGACTACCAGACTTCGGGTGCTATAAGCGTAATAATCCATTTACAATTTCACGCTGTGACTACCTGATAGGAGTGTTAGTTGGCAGATGAGTATCAGGATTTGTACTTGCAACATGTTCTCTTGTACTTTGCAAACACTAACTATTCAAGAGCTGCAACATTACTTAATTATGTTTATGATAAGCAGAGCAGGTAGAAATTGCTGACATCTTCTATCCTAAGACATTGCTTCAGCTGATCGGAACTCTGCTGCATTTCAGACCAGAATTTCTATGAGATATGCATTTTCCTGAACATAAATTTAGTTTTATTTTCAGAATTGCAACAAAAGCTGTTCATTCAGATTGAGTTTGGGACATATATTTCCATATAAAAGAAACATCAAAAGATTTTTGAAATCACTGCATGGATGTATGGATGTGTTTCAGGGGAACAATGTTTAGTAGAGGAAAAATATATTTGCTGGTGCAAAATCCAATCATATTTGAACAGGTTATGGCCATCTAAAAATTTCAGTTATGTAGCTCTTTTATCTGAATATTTATAGGGAGCTCATTTATCCTTGCGGTGCTCTATTCTTGCTGCAGCAAATAGCCGATAAGCTTTCTTCTGAACTGCTGCTGCTGCCTGATGTGCGCCATAACACCTAAACTGGGAGCACAGAGAGTGCATCTGAGTCCTGCATCCTGCCTTGCTCAGGTCATGCAGCTGGAGGTAGAGAGTGTGTTCAAGTGGAGTATGAAGGGATAAAGATTATGATTATGTGTACTCAGTTTTAAGCTCAGTTGAAGGACTTTTTGCATTTCTAGGTGCAGGACTGAAATCTTCATGTCCTTTAAATGTGGTGGTGTCACTTCTCATGATCTCAACCAATATCTATTAGTGATGGATTTCTAAATATGCAGATTTTCAAAGTCACAACAAAGCTTTTTAGATGTCAGGTTAAAGGCTAATGAAAAGATAGTTTTGCTTTTCCACGAAACTCTACATTTAAAAGCAAGAAATTATGAAGCTTATGTTCACAACATGAGAGCATACTTCTAAAAATTTGGAATTTAATATATATTTAGATACTTCTGCAATCCTTAACAAAGAATGAGACATCCTTTTAAACTCCACTGATTTTAGAAACAGCACCTTTAAACAAACCAAGATCATTTACTAAGGCAGGTTCCTGGCACTTGTGGGTTATAAAGTCAAGCTTCAGAAGAAAATATATAGATCTGTGGCTTCCTTGACCAGGATGATACTGAGCATGCATTTCAACTTGTGCTGGAGTATTGTCCACAATGCTGTGGTAAGATATTCTTGAGGGTCCTCTCCATGATTTTGGTATTCATCCTGAAGTCTATTAAGATCCAGGGTTTCCCAATTGTTATCAAAGTGCAGTAGAGATTTAGCCCCCGAATCTTTTTTTCATGCCCCGCTGAACTGTCCTAGCATTTTGCTATACACAGCTTGCTTGTTTTAATTTCTTCCTTATTCCACATTTTCTCCCGTACTGAAAGTTAGATCTGGTACATGTGTGTTTACAGACATATAAAAAAAGTAATGTTCCCTGTGCATTTGTAGCTATCACACAAGCTTTGTATCATATAGCCAAATGGAAAATGGGTAGCGTCAGTCTCATCTGATGTGTGTTTATAATGCCTGTAAGAATCATTCTAATCCTTATCTACAGCTGGTATCTATATCAAGTAGGGTCTGCTCTTGGGCCTTGCCATATATGATTCAGCTTTACACTTGCGATGGTGCATGAGAATTTAGGCCATCCCCTTACACACCTGCTGTCCCTAAATTTCTTGTATGTACCAGCAGCCCTACCTGCTCCTCATTGTTTGATGACAACTGCAACTTACAAAGGACAGAGAAAATTACCTAGAAACCCATACAGTACAGATCTAAGCTCTCAGCCTACTCCAGTTCTCCTTGAGACCCTAATTTGTTCTGTGTCAGATTACTGACACAGTACAGAACAAGCAACACACAGTGTACAGGCTTGGGCTGTTTTGGTGTCTTTACTTGTGCATCGTGCACTCCAAGGACTAAGGATGCTGTCACATTCTGACCCTGTTATTTATTATTTATTTCTTATCTGTTATTAATTGAGGTTTTTCTTCCATGCCCTGCCCCCCAGAAGGAGCTTACCAAGCTTCTTGGGCTCAGGATGGGTAAGAAACACTATCATGAACAAGTGAAAGAACTGTAAGAAATTATGCATTCATGCATGAGTACTCATAGAGGCTATAGAACAGTTTAACTTCGGTACAAAGATAAAAAGAGCAACACTCTTAGACTGTAATCCACGATCACATATGTATATCAGTATTTATATTAAAAAAAAAAGAAGAGAATATTACTAACTATGTACACATGAAACAATCTTGCACACTCGAGTTTCTAAACTACACTATATAGTCAAAGCAAAACAGACTTTAAGTCTATATAGAGATAAAAAAGAAGAGATCTTGGGAATTCTACTGTCAAAAACAGTGTGTGGGTTTCATATTCTCTGCAATCTTGTTAGTCATTGCAGTGTTATCTTACCAGTATTCTGGCAGAAACTATTAATTACTCATATGCTTTTTCTGGTCAACGTTACCTTTAAGAGCTTTTTTGATCTTCAATAGAAGTGGGACACAGATACTAATCTGCAGAATATCAGAAACTGTCCTGTATGCACAGGTTTTCAAGTTGTGCTTGGTAGCCCCAGTTAGCATTTTAAACCCTGGTGCAAAGCTGAAGGATACAACCAGAAAATAAGAAACTATGCAACCTCATTTCCAGAAGAAGAAAGATTTCAGCAGTAGATAGAACACAAAATGATGTCCAGAATCCTGAGAAAAAGAGGGGCTTTTATACTTCCTAATTGATGAGAAAGAGGAAAATATAATCCAAGCCCAAATATTTTCCCGTGCTGCAAAAATCCTTCCTTAACTTTTGTCAAGTCTTTACTGGGTCCTTATTTCTGTAAAAGAACTTTTAACAAACACCAGAATTTATACCTTGTATAAGTATAGATCTTTCAAGATAGTATCTCCTGCTACTAAAGCAACATTATTAGACAAAATGTTGCTTCACAATAAAAATAAAGACTGATTTTTCTTTTGTCTCCAAGAACAACTGCAAGCAATATCTACTTTACAATGAAAAAAACATTGTTTCTGGTTTCTCTTTTACCGACAACTCATGAAGCATCAGAGCAGGGTAACACTCTGCTGCAGGTCTAGGGGCTCTAAGATTGTAGTTGTGTGTCAGGCCTTACTATATTACTGGTCACATTAAAATGTTGATCAGTTGTCATCTCTTGTAATATCAAACAGAATTGTTATGTGAGTCAATAGGTTCTATTTTTCCTCATTTACTGAGAGAATAATATTCACTATAAAGAATGTGCCTTTCCTAATCAGATCACTCAGTTTTCTGTCTCATCACAGGTGAGGTGATTAGCATTTACCACTTGAAGATAAGTGACAAATATACTGTTTCATCCAGCAAAATGTTGAGATAAAGCAAACCTTGACGGCTGAATGGTTTTGAACTTTTTGTAATCATCAGTGAGTTCTTAGTCTCTGAAACATGCATATGGATTACTAGTTTTAAATATGCTACAGCCTGGTTTGTTGACTCTATCAAATGTGGACCCTCATCTGTCATTTAAGAACCATCTGGTGTCTGTTGGCAAGGCATCACTTCATATGAGGGTTCTAGTCCTAAAGCAAATCTTGGGATATTCATATGTTCAAAATGATCAGTTCTTTTTTTTTTTTTTTGCTCATGCAAATCTAAATTTTGTGAATTATTATTGATATAGAAAATGTAATTTTCAATCAGAATTGTATTTAACTGTTCTTCAGACCCTGAGGCTTAAAACTAGATACTTATGTTCACACTTAGGTACCCAATGAAAAGTCTATTCAGGATTTTGAGAACTGACCATTATATGCCTATCCTACTGACTTCAGCCTAAGTTTTCAGGTGCTCAGATGTCCTCCCTGTGCTCAATAAGTCAGGTAGGTGTTCAGTGAGGTCTTTCACATATAATGCTAAGTGCAAAGTGAAGACTGTAATTTTAAACAGCATTTTTTGAAGCTATTGGCTACAATAATTTTCCCTATGCTAACAGCCTTTGACAAGTGTCTCTCTAATTTCCCAACTGTTGCTTTGATTTTATATTGCTGTCTAACAGAATATCACTAAGCCATCAGATTCACTGGAAAAGAAATGATGGTCTCCCAAAACTTGATTTGGTGCCAAAATTTGAAATTATATGCAAGTAAAATAAGAAAATTATGCAGAGTTTCTGCCAAGTGTAGACTACTGTAAAAATATTTTGAAATAATACTAGTATTAAAAAGTAGATTCTTATATCTCATTTTTTTTTAATGTTTGGATACGGTCATTGAATGTTTGCGGTTGAGGTTTTTTCATTTCCATTTGGTTAAAAGTTGCTAGGATATTAAAAGACAACCACTGTCTATTTTCTCCATTATAATTTCCTCAGTGAACTTTGGGCAGCACTACTGATTTTTCAACGGCTCTGGCCGTGCTGAAAGATGACAATGTAAATGCCTGCAGGCAGACTCAAGAAGTTATTAACCACAAATCTTGTCATGCGGAATTTCCTAGTTCTGGGAATATGCAAAAATATGTCTTAGGTACATTTGAAACATATTATTCTTCACATTCAAAGTTCTTCTGAAAGATGAATTATTCTTTTATCTAACCAATGCCTGCACTTTTTGTCTTTAGTTTAGATACATAGCATAATTACAACTCAGTTGTCACTAATAAGCTGATGAGAGTTCGTATGTGGGTTGTAACTAGTAATATGTTTACCCTGAAGTCAAAAGGACTTGTGTATGTATGGTGCTTTCATTATTGTATCTATAGCAATAGAAAGCACAGTATGTACTAGCTGCTCAAATTGATTTAGCAGCTTCTGCTGTTTTTGGCTACAGTCTGTGAGTAGTTAAATGAGATAGTTTAATTGCAGCTTATTTACTTCTGCCACGTCAATGTGCTTCTGTACTAAAAGTTACTAACTGCACTTAAAATTACTAGTTTTCAATGCTTAAAGTCTCTTGGTTTGGACTAGAGAGAAGGCATCTAATTTTAAACAACTAGCAAATATTTCCATTCTATTCAGCTCTTATGCTTTGTTTTCCAGCTTAAAATTCTCAGTAATTCAATGTGGATAACTGGGAATAATTCTTAGAAATTACTTTTTCTGTCTTTATCTGTTTGAAGATATATATTTTGTAATGTGTTTAGTGCTAGGGTAGAGTACGCCAAAGAAAGCACTGTTTTTCCAAATTTATTACATGAATATTCATGAAGAAATGAACTGTTTCAGTATTTTATCCTAACCTTTGGCCTTGTATATGCCCTGCTTGCTTTCAGATTAACCAAATACCGAATAATAAATTAACGAGGAAATTCTTGTTAAATAATGTCAACTGGTACGAAGTGTTTAAAGGCTGGAACATTATTTGCTAGAATTAAATTTTGAGTGAACCTAGTTAGGAACACAATACAGGAGTGGACTTGAGGTCAAGCTCAAAGCCAGACTTGACAGCTTTCCTCATTGCTTATTTAAGTCTGGTACAAGCTGTGTTCAGCTCTGGTACAAGCTAGCTGAAGTGCTTTGAGTGTGAAGGGAAACCTCAAATAACAAGGCAAACTCAGATACAGATAAAGGCAAACTTGGATTTCTTTAAGACTGCAGGGAACCACTATTGTGAAATGTGGATGTCTCCTGGCATTGTATACCGGGCTGCCCAATTTATTTTGTTTGCTTGTTTCTTTGTTTATTTGCTAACAACAATACTAGGTGACCATCTCAAGGCTGAGAAGGTGACTCAGAATTGTTCCTGAAAGGACCATTGGGGCAATCTCTAAGGGTGACAATTCCAGGCACAAAGTCAAATAGGATTACCGACAACCTGAATCCATTTTGAATGGACAGTTGTGGCATTGTCTCAGGATTTAAAGCCCTTACGAACAACAGCAATATGGAGGCATGATTTTACCCACACTTTTGGAGACATTAAATTAATTCTTCTCCTATTGTCATTGGTAAGTCACCCAGGTAACATGGGCAGAGTAGGTATTGAACTGATCTCTCTGTATTATCATACTCTGTATTACAGAACAAAGGAAATCTCATTTAAACATCAAGTCTGGGAACACTCAGCTATATTATTCAAATAAAGCTTGTGAATGAATTACTTTCGAATAATCTATTTATTTTCTTTACATTTGGAGGGTGTGAATGACCAGTGAGCTAGAATTCCCACGCAAAATCATTCTACCTCCTACAAAACACACTCCTTGCTCAGATACATAATATCTATTTTTTACATATTTAAGGACATAGGTAGCTTCAGTTCTGCTTTTGTTCTGCGTCTGCTTCAGGTCTGCTTCTGTTGAAATTTGTTTCTGTGTCATTACATTTCTGACTTCTTCAATAGTCCAGGCTACTCTGAATAATAAATAAAGGATAGCCTTAGTAACATCAGCTAATTCTGTCAGCTGCAGTAAGAATCAACATTTCCTTGAAGGTACATGGGTACTGCTTCAGAATGCCTGAAGAACAACATAATGACTGATAAATGAGTTGATGATTTTGTAATTACTCAATAAACTGGGGAAAAGAGTTTATCTTCTTCCTTATTTTGAAATAATAAGTTTATGGGCAGCTAAGCAATCCCTGTGCCATGACAATCAAGACAGATGACACAATTCCAAAAACGTTTTACTTTTCTTCATGCTGTCCTCTCCAACCCTGCCTGCTGGGATTCACTGTCAGTGCTGTATCTTTGAAGAGATGCCACAAGAAAAATTTATGAGGATATAGCATAGAGGCGTGTATTATTCAGTCACCATAAATACATGACAGGTGACTATGATTTAGTCTGAATAACTTTTTTTCCTGATTTCTAATGAACAGAGGTTGCAAGAAATAGCAAAGCATAACTTCACCACACTTGTAAAAGAATGTGAAACGAAACCACAGATAATCATGAAGACCTGAAGTGGGAAACAGGATTCTTTTGAGATATGAAGCAAACAAAAAGGCTCTCAGAGTAACTGGGATTCAGGCTCTGTCAACCACCACAAGCAGTTAAGGTCCAGAGAAATGGGGACCAGTTTTTGTCTGTTCCCTCCTGCTTTCTATTTGTGCTGCCCCAGTGCCACTTTCACTTTTAAAGTGTGAATTTATCACTCCAACATACTGTGCATTATAAGGTGTCTCAAACCACACTTTACATCTTTGTTACTATTTGACATGACCTAGTCTTTGTAGCTTATTTGCTTCTGGCTCGCCTGGCATCTATGAGACAAAGTACTCCAAGTCATTGAGATATTTTGCTGTGGTGAAGGCGTGGCAGCTCAACATCCATTCTGTTTCCCATGCTCTCTGACTTCCCTGTTTCTGCATCTTCCAGCCTACTGACTATGCCTGGTATTTGGGGATACTGTATGTTACTACTTAAATGTCACTATTTCCCCTTTACTCTTATTCTTTTTCATTTATATCTCATTTGATCACTTGTAAAATTTAATGTTTGCCTCCTACTATAATTTTGTTATGCTGCTACACCATGCTTACCTGCTTTACTTTTCTCCAGAGATTTTTGAACAGAAATTTAGGCCTGACAGTTTTCAATTGGTGACAATGTATGCATTCTTCTCCTTAGTCTCCATGTTAGACTGCTTTTAAACCCTCCTGCTTGGTTTGATGTTGTATTGCCAGATGGGAACAAGGCTCAGTTCCTTTCATCAGCAGTTTTTGGCTAGCCTTTATGGTGCATTTTTCTGTTTCCACTGTTTGACAATTATTCTAAGAAAATAAAATTTTGTGATTCAGGACACGCATCTTGCTAAAATTCTTAATTACTGGAAATTACACTTTTCTGCGTTTAATAAAGGAAAATAGTGTCACAAATTACACTCGTGTCAACCATAGAGAGCTAAAATAAAATCTTTTAAAAAATTCTGAAACTATATCTTATATATACATGCAGAAGATATTCTACATCTCATAAAAATACTAAAACTCTATATGTCTTTGACTGAGTCATCGTCAACTAACTGGTGTGCCCATGCTTATATCTCTGCCTTTATGTTGTCATGCAATGGGAACTTCTCTGCTGCTCTATGACTGTGTTACAGAGAAGGAGTGGTCACAATCTTCAACATGGATATTAAATGGGTCCTGTTTGTTAAATAGAGGCTCGTTTATTAATTGGATTCTGCTATATTTGAGGATTTCAGCAGAATCATGCTGAACGTCTGGATCCCTGTAGAAGTAGTAGTTTGGTGCTCAGCTGTTACCTCTGATCTGTCAGAGATGAGAGATTTCTTGTGAATACCCAGAGAAACCGTTTTCAGGTGTGTGGAAAAACTTTTGTTCAGAAATGTCTATATACAATAATGGTGTATGTGTCTGTGACTAGCTACTGAGTGAGCACAAACAAACGTAGCTCTCCTGTAAGAACACTTCCTGGTAATCCCAGGGCCATGTCTGACAGTGGTCTCCTGCACTGGGCCTGATCCTGATCCCTACATATGGGCTGATGTCCCTGCCTGGCTTCAGTCCATTCACAGGCTGGTGCCAGATGCCAAGCACTGAGGGTCCTCAGCACCCCCCCCAAGCTGCCCTACTCCTGGCTGGGGTGGTGGGATGAGTCTTGTCAACCAGGCCCTGACCTGCCACCCTGGGCAGCTCCTGCTGCCCCCAGACCCCAGGGAGCAGCTGTCCCTGACACTGAGAATTTTAAAATCAGATGTATTAAAGCCAGTTCCACCTCGGTCTGGAAATGCAGTCTTAATAAAAGTGGCAGATGCTAAAATCTCGGTTGCTTGACAATGTTTTTTGGAGACCAGAGTATGTTGAGTAGAAAAGGCTGTGTGTCACAGCTTTGAAAGGAGACTGAAAAGGTCCTCACGAAGAAAAGTGACATTATACTGATGGGGAAAATGCAGTAGGGCATTTCATGCTTAATTTTGGATTTTGAGCGACACTAACTATATGAGAGGACCAGGTCTGAAAATGTGCTGAACAGTTCTTGCATTGTGGTGGGGTTTGGTAAAACATTGCAGGAGATCCTAAGCGTGTCAGATCTCATCTCTTGTGCACGGTGATGAGCCAGTTTCACATTCTTCATTTATAAAAATACTTTTGGAAGTTTAAGCCATTAGCAAAATTGGGAAGACATAACACTCTACTAATTTTTTGTCCCTGACAGACCTTGTAAAAGATTTTACAGTTTTGTAAAGTCCAGTGTTATATTCTTTCTCATTCATTAACGAATCACAGCTCATAAATGCTTTTAACAACCTGCATTAATGTGGTTCTCTGTTCTCCAATGTGTCGCTTTATAAGACTAGACTTTCTTTTGACTTAGAATATTTCATTAATAGAGAATTTGAAATTATCCTCTTTACTTCTTAGAAAGCTTTTTCTTGTATTTCTGTCTATTCCCATATGATGGCTTTAGGTTAGTTGGCTCAGAGGCTCACAGGTTTTTGACAAGTGATTATGAAAGTCCAACGTTATCCTTAAGGTTCTTTGACTAGCACATATTTACGGGACTGAGCACCTTTATGATTTTTTTCCAGATCATGGTTTAGTCCTTCTTTTGTCACAAAAGTCTGACATATGGCACTTTCTCTTACTAAGCCAGATTCAATGTGATTTCAGGTTAACCAGGTTCCATTTGAAATTTTTCTCAGTTTCTGCTCATGACCTCTTCACATTGCCTAGTTCTCAAGTAATGAGAATGTCAGTAATTATTTGTGTAATAGTCAGCAGTCTTTCTTGACCTCAATTTAGTTTTGATCAAGTGATTTCTTACATGTATAGTGCTTTTAACTTCACATATCTATGCAGTACCTAGTATAAGAATAATTAACTTACTGAAATGCCCTCTGTAACTTCAATTTCTTGTTCAGTGCTCTTGAATACAAATATGTTATTTACACTCTTATGGTAACTTTACCCATAAGAATACATGGTTCTGACTAGTTTTTCCTCAAAGTTTATAGTACTTTTTATCTCTTCTCCATAAAACTTTAAAATAATCTGATTTCTTATTATTTAATAAGACTCACACATATGTATCCTTTCACTTAGTGTTGTGCATAGAAATAGCCTGCATCTGAAAAACTATCTTCGTCTTACCTTAGGCCACATCACTGATTTGCTTTTTCACATTTCAGATCCTGAAATGTGCATGGTTCTTACCTTTAACCAACACTTTATTTTCTTAAAAATGTAGAAGTGTTGTAAACCTCTACAAATACCTTGGATTATACAATCCGTGTGATTTTTATTTCCTTTATACTACTTTTACTTATGTATCCCAGGTCCTTATATTTTTACTGCATATAAATTTGGTTTTATCTTTCTTCACTCCCTAAAACTATCATGATTACGCTATGATCATATTTGCAATATGTCTGAAATTTAAGTGATTTCACAGTTACAAAGATATGCACATAGATTATTATATGCTTAATACACAGATTATTGGCTTCTCTGTGTATTTGTGTTTAAACACAGATTACATCCTCTCAATTTCCTTAGTCTAAACATTTTCTATTTCTTTCAAATTACTTTTTAATTTAATCTAACCTTGTTTTAAAACTAGGTGACAACACGATTTCCTTATCCATTCAGATTTCAGGAAAATTTTCTCTTCCAAGTTTTTCTGATCTGTTAAAGAACCATTTCTATGGAAATAAGAGCTGAGATGAAGGTTTAATCTCAGTCAAAACCACATAGATGTATTCTTCCAATAAGTACAACTTATGTTTAAGAAAGCTTTCAACAGTGACACACAAACTGAAAAGCTCATAGTAAATCTTCCAGGTTTAAGTATCCTAATGATGTTGCTGAGCACTCATTACTCATTTATGCATAATAAATGGAATAGTTGTTCTAATTTATATTTTGTAAAAAACATTGCAAGTCAGACATAAATTCTTTAGGCAATTGTGATAGTGATGAGGATATTGACCTACATACACCTTTTAATAAGCTTGGAGAAAAATCAACTCTCATTTTCCTATTTCTTTAAAACGTGCTTGATGGGAGATGATCCATGGCTGTTTTTTACTGTTCCTTCGGTGCAGCCCAGAGTCCTAAACAAATTATTTTGACTCCTTCCTGAGTCACAATCACTATTCTTTTTTTCAGCTGCAGATTGGTGTGTTCATTAATTTTAACTTTCCCAATAACTTGTGAAAAAAGGAAGCACAAAATGAAAACTATCAGATTCCTTTCATAACAATGTCACCTTACACTGAATAGGAATAATTACAGCCTTTGAAGGAACATCATTGCATCTTTTTCTCCCCTGTACTTCACTGTTATAACTGCAAAGGTGTTCTGCTGCCTCATGCTCAACTTGCTGAAGAACCCTGTGTCACTTTCTCCAAAGCTGATGACCGACCAGTCAGATCCTAGCCTTTACTGTTGCGTGGGATTAACCTGTGCTCATTGCAGGGCTCTGCATTTGCTGTTTTTAGACTTCAGGAGACGTTATCCCATTTCTCCAGCCTGTTAATATGCCTCTGAATAGCAGACTCCAGAATATAAACCACTCTTTACAGGTTGGTAACACCTATGAACGTGAGCATCTGCATTTCTCCTTCATGGAGGTCAGCAGTGCAGTTAAACAGTGTCAGACATAATACCAAGCGCTGAGGAATCCTGCTAGCTGAGGGTAAGCCATGGATTTTAATAGCGGAATAATTATATTTTCTGTCCTAGTTTATGTCTTAACGAACCCTGACACTTGATTTAATATTTTTGACTTGTACTGCAGGCTGTGCTTATATTTTCATGGATTTACCTATTAGCTGAGAATCTCACTCTCGAGTGGTAGTAGTCAGGTCATGGTGTTTTCACATGTGGGCAAACAATGTTTATTTTTCCCCCATGTACCTTGAATTTCACCTCCTATAACATTGACCAGTGACTCAGTGTCATAGGTCTTGTTCAAGTTCTTCATAATTTGTTTTTGTGCTCACCCAACCTAATGCAAATACACTGATTAAATGTTGCAACACTATGTTAAACATTTCTGATTACTTCCAATGCTGGCTGGACAACTGAACATTCATTCTTAACTTCTTTTCCTGTCTCTTATCCAAATGCTTATTCAAATTTACTCCTATTTTTTACTTTCTTTGCAAGCTTCCTTCTGTCCTTCATTCCTTTGTACAGCAGTTGAAACAAAATACATCAACACAACTCTAAAATGACATTCTTTTTGCAAGATTTTGAACAAGATCCTGTACATTATTTTGCACTAAATCAATGGTAACTTTTATTTTTTATGAGCTCCATGGTTAGTCTCTTAAAATTTCATCTATATCATTTCCTAGAGTGACGTTTGCCTGATCTATACAAGGATACTGATGCTACACAGAAAAACTGTACTGTTTATTCTGTCTATCTTCTCTGAGCATTCAGTAATCAGTATCTCTATCCTGGTCAGACACTCCCTAATATTTACCCAAATTTATATTCTTAAAGCTTGGGATTTTGGTCCGTTCAGATTCTGTGCTGAATCTGTCAAGTTGTTTTGATCTATTCCCATTTCTTTATCTGTTTCTTATTTCTTTAGAAATTTAATATTGGTATAGAAACCACTGTTTTGGCTTCCTTCTTCACATCCTATTTGAGTAGCAAGCATTATATTTCACATTTATTTTTCATTCATTCCTAATCTATTTTTTTAATCCCATTTCAGAATGCAAAAATCTTGATGCATACATTTTTTTATACATCTTCCCCAGCTGCATGCTTTTCTAAACCTTTTAGCTGTTAGCTTTCCTGATCTCCCCAATTTCTAAGCCGAACCACAACTTTCTTAGTTTTTGGTGTCAAAAATTTTGCTCTCAAAACAGTGATGTCAAATGTAGGGCTACAGAAAGAACAGGATAAGAACTGTAACCTAGGAAAACTTCTAATGGTAGTGCATTCATACAAATAGTACTAGTCCTGTGAAAACTCTGTTTTTAAGTAATTTGTGCTGTTCACATCAGGAAAAATGTGCTTTCTAATATATCTTATACTACTACTTTTTTTTTTTTTTTTTTTAATTGATTACATTTTATCCCAGTGTGCATGGTGGAGAGGTGGGAAAAGGGTGGCATAACGTGCCCTCATGGGTACTAAAATATCGTATTGGGCTTTGGCCAAAATAATTTGAATAACAGCCATTAATTTCCCCAGTGTAGAGATGTTTTTGGATGCTGAATGATAATGCTGTTGTCAATATTCACAAGGATGTCTGTGGATAACATTAAGAAATTGCAAGCAGAAATAAAGTATACTGGGGGAAGCTTCAGTTTTACTGGCCTTTTTTTCCAACTACATTTCATGGGGACTTGGATTTGAAAATCTACGTGATTGAGTCTTTTCACACACATTAAATATTTGTTGAGAAACTCGAAAGGGGATAAATTTAAAAGTTGTACTCCCTTTAGAACTTCTTTCTTCTTAACTGGGAAAGAATAAGGTTGTTTTACAGGTAATATACTGATTTTTTTTTTTTTTTTNTTTTTTTTTTTTTTTAGTAATCTCTAAATTCAAAGTTCTTTGAATGTTCTTGAGGTGTGTAAGTTGTCATGTGTCCGAGTTTACATAAATTAAAAATCTGGAGTATTTCTTGCATCAGCTGTTGGTAAAATATTAGTTTGTATTATAATCTTATTTTAAATTTTGTTTCTTTTATGGTATGAAAATCAGTGGAAGATGCAAGTCTTCATTATTTCTCAAAATATGTCTCAAGGAACGCCTTTTCTTCCAGTGTCTTCATCAGTGAATTTGTTTTCCTATTCTTCCTGTCATCCAGATGGACTTTTTAGTAATATTGCTGGTGAACTTTCCAGTACAGAGAACCAGTTATCTTATGTACATGCTTTAAGCAGTCATACTAGTTTGGTAATCAGAAGTCTCAAAAGAATTCTGTAACTTTGTTGTTGTTATTATTATTTTCTACCCTATTTTGCTTTTTAATTTATTAATGTTGAATTAGAATAAAACAAATATTTGTCTCCAGAGAACCGAGAAATTTGAGGATCAAAGAATAGGTGTGGTACAGACTGTGGATATAGACCTCACTGAACATGCTGCACTGTGTAACATTTCTGCATGCACAAGAATAGCCCCCGAAAAAAGGTAGTCAAGAGTTCAAGCTGGAAATTGCAATTATAAACACAGCAGTCTTTAAATTTACAAGGTTATTTAGTAGATTTGATGTTAGAACTAGGTAGGTACTGCGACTTGGCGATTTAAATGGCTTTGACTTCTATTTTAAAGAAAGTGTACAATACGTAGTATCTGTGGTTTTTCATTTTTTATTTTAGGTTTTGCTCATTTCTATTTCTCTTCTTCATTGCTTTCTTACACTTTTCTTATCTCAGTTCAGATAGACCTACAGTAGGGATTGTGCAATATTTGAAACTGTGTCTACAAATGAAATTTAAAAAAAATCTATACTTAGTTGCTGCCTACTCCAAGGATTTTTTCTCCCCTTAAGGGTAACCTGTAGTCCATAGCCTTCCTTTCTACTGTGAAGATTTTTGACAACTGACACTGTGTTTTGACAGAGCTGGATGGCTCAGAACATATATTACGTTAAGCCCAGTCAGGATATTCTCTACATAACTCCCCTGATAGATTTCAGTGTACAGGGTTTTCTAGGATCATGTCAAAGAACATCATCAGGACCAGACCCTCTGTAAAATACAGTGATGATTCTGTTTTCTTTTAAAAACAGAAAGAAAAATCTTTCTTTTTTGATGTAAGTCCTGACTTATTTTAGTACTCAGTCTTATAGCCTGGAGCCCAATGCGTACAGCATTACCATTGCTAGTAACAGGCTAGTAACAGATTTTTGTACTGACTTTTTTATTCTTTTTGTTTGTTTCTTTCTTTACTTGCAACAGTATTTTTTGACCTGATTTTTTTTTAATTTGGTTTTGCTTCTCTCTGTATGATATAACCATAATTTTTATATAGTAAATAATAAAGACTAATTATTCTGTGCAGAATGAAATCTTTATGACTATAATGTAAAGACATAATGCAGAAAAATGCAGACCTGGTACGACAGCAGAGGCCTTGAAAGTGAAAGTGAAGCAGAGGCTTCCACACTGTGAGAAGTATGAGATGAATTAAAAAAAAAAAAAAAGAAAGGACACTTGAGGCTGAAGCTATAAGGAATTCGACAACAGTCAGTTAAAGTAGTGCAGATCTGGGAGTTGGTCCAAACTGGGTTTACCTAGGTAAAAGAAAAAAAAAGCAAGTATCTAAAATGTAGAAATATTTTATTTACATTTCATTACATTAAATATGCAAAGGATGGAAAAATAGTTTGAAGTGGACCCCACAATAAGAAAGGAGAAGCCATCAGAATCAATAGCATTTTCCTCCTGGCAAAGCAAAAGGAATGCCATCGTTGACATCACCATCCTCCAGGAAATGAACTGTGAATAAGGACAACTTGCAGCACCCTCCTTCTGCTAGAGGCAGTTGGGTGCATCAGTGGTGGGTTCCAGGGGAGCAATGTGAGAATGAATGCAACAGCAGACAAAGGGAGCACTAGGAATTTTCTGTATAACAAACTTTAACTACATTATTGATGAGATTTTTTTCTGAGTTATTGAGATAATTTGGACTATAAATGTTAGTATTACTGTAACTGCACTAACGATACAGACTACTGTAAATTAGTCATACACATAAAACTTTAAAAAGACTAATAATAAATTTTGACCAACTCATGAAACCTGTGTTCTCCTATCTACACATAAAAAGATTTTGAGGGTAGCATTCTCAAAGCAGGATGCATACACGAATTTCCTTCTCTGCCTATAAGATTTATATCTCTTTCTATAAATAGAGCAGTTCAGGCCGAAGCTGTTTCAGTTTAAAGGAATTAAACTGGGAACGAAGGATTTATCAATTTCCACTATATGGGACAAGAATACTGTAACATTAGGTGGCGCTCAATTTGTTTCTCTTCCTTCCATCTCACTCCTGGTACTCAAACTTCCCCTGTGTGCTAGTTTTGCTGGGAGTTGTTTGGTGGCTTTTTTTCAGATTAGTTGGAAACTTTCCTTTTTAGTAGCTAACAGGGTGTGGCTTTTTGTTTCTGTTTTTGTTTTGTTGGCTTGGTTTGGTTTGGTTTTTTTGGATTTAGTATTAAAACAATGTGATAGCACACTGAACTTCCCATGTGAAAGAGTTAATCTTCCCTGGGACAGAGTTAATTTTTTATTTACAATAGCCAGGCTATATTTTGGAATTGGTTCAAAATAAATGCGAGAACTCACATTTTTTCTGTCGCCAAAAAGACCAAGGACTTTTTCAACTTTCCAGCTGTATGTGCACAGAGAAGCTGGAAAAGAGTAAAACAAGACAACACCTAGATTGACATTGAGGTTGGCAAATGAGATATCCCCTGCTGTTAACAGTATGCTCTGTTAAAAGCTGGAGCTGGTTTTCTGGCTCTGCCTTTTTGCCTTTTTGGTCTTTTTCCTTTTTTTATTTCATTGTGGGATTGATTGTTCAGGACCTGGATGCTATTTTTCCTGGGACTGGCTGTTTTGCCTGATCACGGTTGAGTGCGAACTTCTGTCCAGCTCTTTGGTCTTCCAGGATCAGCTGTATGGGACTGGAGTTTGTGAGCAACTGCATTCTGTATATATATATTTTTGTTTCCCTCTTCTTTTAATGTCTTATTAAGCTGTTCTTATACCAACCCACGAGTTCCTCCTTTCCCTTTTGATTCTCTTATCCATCCGTACTTGCAGGGAAGTGGGGAATGGGACCAAGCAGCTGCGTGGTCCTTGTTGTCCAGCTGAGGTTAAACCATGATACTCCATTACTCAGTTGTTGGTTTCTGATCTCAGAAGCAAAAGAATTTGTACTGGTTTTACAATACTGATTTGGGAAGTGTCATTTTGTCTGCAACACAGTCTTTCCTGACTGACCTAAAATTGGCCAAGGATGATGGCTGGAATTAGAGCATAGAGAAGTGCCTTGTTCTCTCATGCAGGAAGTTTACAGATGGCTTTCTAACGCTAGGTTTATACTCCATACATTCTGAATTCTGGTTCAATCATTTGACATATATCCATTACATTTCTTCGTCTTATCTCCCAAAATAGCTGTGAACTGATTCTTTGTTTTAGGATATTCCTGTTTCTGCCAAGGATTATGGGAAAAAAAATAAAAGGAAAAAAATACAAAAAAAGGAAAAATGGAAAAAAGTGTTAGGTGCCCAATCCTTCATTAGACTTAAGAAACTCTACAATGTCTTAAGATTGTCCAAATATTTTCTTCTTTGATGACTGAAGCACTATCCTTTTTACTGTCATGACTGAACCTCAGCCATCTAACATGTATATAGTAATCAAAATGTGATCTAAAAGGGCTAGTGCTGAGAGTTTATGGAAAAAGTAAGAGCTAGTTGAAAAAATATTATAATGACATCAAAATAATTACTTTTAAATCAATAGAATGTCGGGGTCTTTAAACTAGGACTTTCGAAATTCTTTGGAGAAAAATAACTTTTTCCTTGAGGAATGTAAACATGTTTAAAAGAAATTATTACTTTTGTGAGGTCCTAGTGATATGAGGAAGCAGAGGAAAAAAGTGAAAGATAACCTTGACTTTGTGCAGTTAAGAATGATACCTCAGCCATCCTGGTTAGCCTTTCAGCTTTATTATATAAAGTCTTTTACAAATAACTTATGGTCAAACAATTTTCTGTTTCAATCTCTTTGCTTTTGATGAGCTGTCTTTCTGCATCTATGTTGCATGACATGGGCCTAAGAAATGGTCTTGAAGCCTAATTTATCCTCTGGCAGATGTCCTTTCTCGATGTTTGCTTACTATGGTATGACTTCTTTTCTTGATTTCAGGTTATTACCTAGAAAGAAAACCATGCTATTTTAAAATACCTTTCAGCTCAACTGCTGCTGTTACATAAAAGTACTGTGAATTTACCAGTTTCAAACTAGACTATTAAATATCAGTGTTTTCTATATCTATGTATTTTCAGGCAGAGAAATTACAGAAGACATTTTTCATTAATCCATCACTAAATTAACTTGGATACTGTATAGCAGAAATTGTCTGTGCAATGACTTGGATACAAGTGTACCACTTGATTAAAAGTATATTTCATTACACTATGTTATAGTCCAGTTTTGTAAAGTATAAGGTAAAAGCAGATTGCATAGCGCAATTAATTTCTGTAAGCATTGAGGAATCTAAATTATATCATGATGTTTGTATAGTACTGTTTCTGTTGCTAACATAAGATTCTTTAGAATGGGATAAGAAACTTAAAAATATTTATTAAAAAAAAAGTATGTATTCTGTTTTCTCAATATCCACCGTGCTATTTTGTGTTGGAGCATCATAGAGAAGGTACCTTGCTTTTCCTTATTTTGGAATTCAAAGTAGAAAATATTAATTGATCAAAACATCAAAGACAAAAGTGAAACAGAGACCTGAGAACCATTTGTGGTGAAAACACCATTACAGCTAACTTTCTTCAAAATAAGGTTAGAATTAGGGTAACTGTCAACATCAGAGGGTAGAGGTTTTCAGAATATGTGAAGCAAAACCAATGATAGTTAATTGTTTAAATTTTTCTGATTTTACATTATAATACAAACAGTTACAATTTTGGACATTGATACAGAATTCTTTTTGCCTGAAACATTATTCAGTAAAGCAAGAGAGCTATATGAACAGGCTTCAGGTTCCGTGTCATTTCCTATCAGCTGCAGCTGTATGTAGCATATGTACTGGATGTCACTCTGCTTAGACATTCACTTCTCATTCATTCTCAGCAATGTTGTAGAGAATCAAGACCTGCATGTTAAATGTCCCCTTCGCAGGTAGACAGTGTCAAAGGCAAAGAGTTATACTGCATACATCTTCTAAAAGTTCAATAGGATGGTGATACTAGTCTTTAAAGATTGCTTTTTAAAGTACAGGGTTTCCTTCCTAAGTCTGTTCCATTTTGCATGCACCACCATTTATATCAAGATATCTATAAAATGACTTAAAGGCAATTTCAGAATTGACAGAACTATTTTTTTTTTTCCCCCCCTTCTTTTTAGCCTTTCTGTCTGACACCACTCAGAGCACAAGGATAGTAATTTGTTTCAGAATCCTGTTACTGATAATACTATGGGTGCAGATGTTCTTAGAGAATTTTCTCTTAAGCATGAAGATGAGAAGAACATGAAAGGGAGTCAGGAGGACACATCGTAGATTCATAAGAGATTATCTCAGCATGTGGGAGAAAAACAAAAGTGTTTAAATAGCCAGACAACAGTTTTCACAGAGATCATGTCAATGGGCCTTGAGCAATCTTAGTACTGAGGTGAAAAGGAGTGGTCATGGCTCAAAATTAAATACATATGTACATATTTGTACTCAAAAATGTATCTGTATTTATAAGATTATATACCTAGAGTCATAAGCAAACAAATGAACAGATTTGTGATTTTATAATTATTTTTAATGTACATGATCTTGGATTGTCTATTGTAATATAAATTACTTTCATATTTAGAACATGTTGAAATACCTATGAAAGCACCTTACTTGGCTTTAGTTATGCTTAGGTGTTTTAGAACTAGCTGTATATTAGGAAAGCAAGGAATTGTATCTTGGAAACTTCTACCAAGATTAAGACTTACTCCACAACCTAGTTTTATTTTCCCATTGGGAAGCAGTAATAGAAGACATTATCAAAAGGGTAATGGATCATTAAAAATCATATTCAAATTCTGTTGAAGCCACTTCTAACTGCCAGTTGTATTTTAGGAATTGTAGCAGGATCAGCTACATATCTGTACTCCTGATCCTGTTATAATGGTAGTCAACGGTAATTCTTTCACTGACTTTACAAGGACAGAACTGAATTTCCTTGCAACAGTTGGTTGCCAGAGAAACTAAATAATGTGTGTCTATGACTCCCACAGTTGTGTCACTAGCGATGGGGGTTTCTTCAGTTAAGTGTGAATGTGTCAATTTTCTATAAAGGGTGGTAGTCCCAGGCAATGTTGACATGACTACTCAGCCCCTCCTAGCCTGGGGACAGACCCTACCTGCTGGATTGGTTGCATTAAGGGGTATGAGTGTGACCTTGGAGAGTATTAATAGCAAGACCTTTAACTTCTGTAACAGATAATCTGGTCAGTGAATAAGAGGTGGACCCTGTACTGGTGAGTCTTTTACCTTGGTTTTCTTTACTCTCACAGCTGACTTCCCACTATAGCCATTCATTCTGTGAACTGTGTATCAGACAAAGCGTGATGAGAGGAAGGCTAGTTTTGCTTTTTTAACATTATCCAGTGACTCAATTTCTTTTTTACAGGCACTTTTAAAGGTGAAGTATATGATACATAATCTTGCAGATTATGTGTGAATGAATTCTGGAGTCAGGTTCTTCAGCTGAGTCGTATCTTCATGGACTTCCTCAGGACACTCTTATTTTCTCAGTTTAGTTTAGGCTGGGAATTCTCAGCCACTTCAATGGTATTAAACTTACCAGAAAAGAAGCTGTCTAGACATCTGATAGCATCTTACATTTTATTCCAGTGATCGCAATGTGCTTTATAAGCAAATAGAATACTAACACTTTAATACCATACATGAATCAGTTAACCTCAGCATCCACATACAGCACTCTGAGGTAAAACAGACTGTTTAGAATAAGGGATGTAAAATACCATATAGTGCTTACTTCAGGAGGATTTACCATAGGTATACACGCTTTCACTGATGGGATAGAATTTATTACAGCGTTTGTGCCCATATAAGTAGGCATAGTATCATTGCTCAACTTGATGCTTTGTCCTAAACATAAATCAGATAATTGTGTCATTTGGATGTCTGCATGATTTGTTTGAAATAAGATACTACCAGCAGCACTCTACCTTCTCATGCCATGCATGCAACGTTTTTGGGACTGTGGTATTTTTTTGCACATCTCCCATACCAGTTCGGAACCAAAATAAAACTGTTGCCTATCCAATAGACTAAAAGATTAATCCAGAGAGATGTGTCTACAAATTACCTCATTCCTAAAGATGCTTTTCCCCCCCTTGTTTAATATAGTTTATCTGAAAGTCATTACATTATACACTTGAATTTTTCATTTATCAATGCTAGAAAGAAAAAGATAAAAGTATCATTAAAATCCTTATGTTGCTTAAAGCATGAGAGGGTGAAGAAAGGAAGTACCTACATTATGGACTAATACTTTAGTACGTACTGGATCTGTTTATCTTTGAAGTGATTTCATATGAGTGCAGGTTAGGAGTAGACAGAATTATTCCCACCTCATCTGCATATCCGGATTAATTTTCAGAGGAAATAAACTACATGCTCAGAGTAGGAGCCATGGTGTACTCAAATTCACACCGCAGTAGGGATAATCAAGATACCAGGACATTGAGACATATAAAGAGTATACTTCCTCTGCAGTTGGGCTGTAGTCCAAGTGCCCATTCTAAATGCAGATCTGTAGAATATTCTTCTGTCTTGTAATTTAGCTATGATTAGTCACGGAGTCAGGTAAATTATATTCTTGTCAGATAGTTAAAATTTCCTATATGGCAACTATAAGAAGAAAAGAGTTCTTGCCTTTGACTTTACATACGCATTTTTAATAGCCTTATATTCCTAACAATTGATTTAATCATTTCTGATGATGGAAAATGCTGCATCTTTTCATAAAACAGAGAGCGCTTGTTTCACATGGTCTTGGCTACAGATTTCTATCCTCTTTTTGGGTGCTGTACCAAATTCAGACAGGCACAGTTTTTAGCAGAGCACTTGACAAAGCAACTGAAGAGGGAAACAGTGCAGAAACATTTTGTTCAAAATTAGTGAAGAGTAGCCAGAGAAGAGAACTTTAGAGAAAAATTTACACCATTGGAGCTGTGTGGTTCAAACAAACAAGGCTGTTTGTAGACTATTTAGTTTGTTTTCCACTCTGAAATCAGGTATTTGGGAACGGATGAGTGGATTTGTTACTTTCTCCAGTTTATGGGCAATAGATTATTATAATTTAAAAGCTAAAAACTAAGTTCCATTAGATGGAAGCAATATTCTGTGTGTATTGAATTTGGGAACTTAATTACATTGTAGTGCTTTAAAGAAAAAAACTGTTTTCCTTTTTGAGTCATTTGCTATTGAAAAAATCACCGTTTAAAGAGATTTTTTTCTTATTTTCTCCTAATAGCATATCTGTCTGGATTACTTTTTTGGGCCCTCTGGAAAAGTCAAGTGTTTTTGCAGCTGGTGCACTTGAAGTAATTAAGTGACAGGAATTCATCTTACCAAATGGAAAATGAGGCCGATTAAAAGAATAAAAAGTTAATTTTAAATGTCATCCTTCACAGAGTCAAATGCTAATGTTTTGTAGTGCAGAAGCACTACAATTTAAAAGAAGTGCATGGGAATATAACTACATTAGTTTAAATTATTATAACTGGGCTTACAAGCTATTTCTGTTTTAAATCTCTTATAAAAAATAGATGTTTCGTTATGCAATAGCAGAATGTTATATTTTTTGTGAATACACTACATATGTCTTGCTTTGTGCACAAACAAGTACCAAAACCAATAAATGCATTTCTGTGACCTATAATAAAGGAAGTATTATTATGTTGCAGCGCACATGACAAAAGATTTAATAATGAGACATTTTTACCAGGAAGTTCAGTAATTGAGCGTGTAGTCAAAAACACTGCTTCAGCATCCGGAAGTGGAATCCATCATGAAAAGATTAAAAAGTAATTGGGCTTTCCACCAAGGAGGTACATTAAAATGATACGAACAGTTAAGAAATGTTTATTTGAAGTTCTCCAGTAATACAATTTGAATGTTTGCAAAGTACCCAATGAATCTGTCCAACTCTTCTAATAATAGTTGATAATAATAGTAACGTGATGTTGGGGAAAGATCACAGGCTCTGGATTGGATTCACAGCATGAACTTTTAGGTCTAACTGCTGATGCCATTAAAAGAGTAGATACCACGGGAGTGCAGTCTACTTATCACAGGCATGTGTACAAAAATAATATTTTTAAGCATTACTCTTACATATGTTTTGAGAATCTGTAAGTATCAGCTACTCAGTATAGTTTAAACACATTCTGCTATGTGAGATGTTAACCCTGGTGAGCAATACTGGTCGTTCTGTCGTTCTTCTCTTTAGAACATCTAGAATTAAGACTTGGTGTCTATATATATATATATATATGTAATGTTATACATTTCTCATTAATTAGACCCTGTGCATGTAAATTAGGAAGATATCTAAGAGTTCCTGACATTTTGCTACTTTTCATCTGCTGACTATGCATAAAATGTGAACATACTGAACATGGAAATGTTCTTACTTAGAACAAACTAAAGGGACTCACAGCCTCAGGCAGCACATCTGTGTCCCACTTTTGTACATTTTTTTGGTGTCTTTGGACACACACCTACCTAGAATATCTGTCATGTCTTAGCATGCATATCGTTGATCTTAAAGAAAGGTACAAAGCTCTACTTCGTAATAACAGTTTACAATGAAGTTCCTTTTCTTTTTTTTTTCTCTTTTTTTTTTTTTTTTTTTCTTTTGAGAAATCATTTGCTGCCTGATGCCTTTGTGAACTCCCTGTCAGGGTCCTGAGACCTCTGGCTGGCCTGCCTATCCCTGCCCAGCCCAGGGACTCCTCACATGCTGCCAAGGCCCAGGACGCCATGTCAGACCCCTGGGGCCGTCAGCCCAGTGATGCTGCAGCAGGGCCAGTCCCCAGCTCCCTGGGGTCCTGCACGGCTTGGCCATGGGCCCCATTGAGCCCACATCCTGGCTTGGCCTCAGCAAATCACTGTCTCCAGGGAGGTGCCTGAAGCCAGGGCTGAGGCTGCCCTGGTGCCCCCCTGCTCCTGTCTGGGGCGATGGATGGGGTCTGTCAGCCCAGCCCCAGCACCTGCTCCCTGGGGAGCCACCATTGCACAATACAATTCCAAACATATTACTGAGCTGCTTGGAAACTTTAAATTACAATCATAGATTCTAATGATACTGTTTCTTTAGTCAAGTTAACAGAATAGTTTTTAAAAAAATAATTCATTTTGAAACATGGTTTTTTTTTTTTTAATATTAATGCCTAAAATTTCATGTCTGGATGTTCATTTTTTTACAGAATTTACGCTGTTGTTTATGTGACATTAAAGCAATACCAGTACTGTCTAGGACGAGTATGCTCAAGAATGTGTACCACGCAGTAAACAGAACAATGTATTTTTCACTAAGATAAATATTTGTAAATTTTTGTTCATGGAAGTGTTCACTCTCTTCTCAAGCCTGAAGTGTCAAATTGTTTCTTTCCCAGATACTAATATTTCTAAGTAGTACCAAGTATCAGAGCCTGAGAAATGAGAAATTGTTTAATCTATGTAATTTCACAGTATACTGTTAATCATATTCAAGTGATTCTTGACCGTTATTTATGACATTACATAATGGTTTAAAATTTTAAAAAAAAGTAAAATAATAACTACTTGACATTAATGCTTGTATTTTCTTTCCAAAAGGCTGGGGGTTTTTTTGCCTTTTTTTGTTTTTTTTTTTTCACTACTGCTTTTGAGTGGGGAAGACACCCAACGTGTTGTGTAAGCAGATATGAAAATATATAACCACAACTGCTATGAATTGAAAAAAAAGCCATTTTTCACTGGTCTAAATATTGAAAAGCACTACTTTTTCCAAACATCACTGTATTCTAGTAATAAGACATACCATAGGATGTCGAGTTTCAAGTGTATGTATGAAAACAACTCCATTCAAGAGATGGTGGAGAGCATTTTTATGTGTTTTATTTTTGTTATTTGTGTTTTTTTCTTTCATTCTGGCTTTGATTTTATGTTTTCCCCTTTATATAACCTGTTTTAGGCAATTCTATCTGTCTAGTTGCCATAAAGTACATTATTTCAAGACTATGTGTTTACATTACTACCACTGCAGTTCTTAACCGTTATTAACCGTGTTATTAACATGTTTACCAGGATCTGTAGGTTTCAAAGAGCTTCTGTGTTACGTGGGCTGGGGTGGGGGCGCATAGAACACCCTCTCTTAATCAAGGCAAGCGGCCTCCAACTAAATACACACATTTCCTTAAATGTGCAGTACTTTCAACATCTTTTAAAGTGACCCACTATTGACAGAAAAAGACAGGGTCTTGCAACACTGGATCATATACTATTATGACCATTAGTCATGTTTCCATCCCTGCTTCCTTCTAAAAGTGCCAGATAAATCAACAGATCATTGTGAAGTCGAATTTGCCTTTATTTTAGTTCAGTTCATTTTTTTTTTCTCAGAATGATATTCTTTAAATCCTCCTCTGCCTTTCCCCTTTCACTATTTCTACATTTATAAGTCTTTGATATGAATTAATAGGTGTCATGATCTCATCACAAAAATAATTTTGAAAGAGAAGCAAGGGGAGAGACCAATTAATCTTTATCACAATTAATTAACTTCAGTTTAAACAGCAGTATTAATCAGCATTCTCCCTCAGGTACTCAGACTTTGAAAGCTCTGTTTACAGTGATATTTCTTCACCATCACTGGTCTGACAGAAAAATCATACATTGAGAAAACACATTTAAAGCCACTTCTTTTCACCTATTCTTTGGGAATTAGCCCATTCTTCAGGCATTATTATGATGGTGATAGTAGTAAGAGTACTTGTATCTTATGAGTATTTTGTTCACCTTATGCAATTGGAAGTTGGGTGTTTGGACAATATACAAACTTCATGGTTAAAGCTTTATGACAGAAGAACTGGACATTTGGAGGCAACCAACAATCTAAATCTGATTTTACAAATGACTTTCCCATCTGCTATTAAGGCACACTGAACTGGACACAAACAACTCTGAACTTGCTTTGTCAGCTTGTGTATTCCAATGCTAGAGCAATGCTGGAGCAATCTAAAGCATCTTTACACCTTCTTTATACCTCACAGGTACAGATTAGAGAACAGAATCACAGAATGACAGAACAGCTGGGGTTGGAAGGGACCTCTGGAGATCATCCAGTCTAGACCACCTGCTAAAGCAGGTTCACCTAGAGTAGGTTGCACAGGAATGCGTCTAGGTGGATTTTTAGTTTCTCCAGAGAAGGAGGTTCCACAACATCTCTGGGATTTATCTTTACTATATAACTAAATCATATCCACATCAATGAGTACTTCCTTTTCCCCATTTCCAGTGCTGCAATTGTCAAACATTACGTTTGGCATGTGTGATTAACAATTCTTCTCATGCTCAGAAATGAAACAGATCTCTGTGCAGTATAGTTTTTTAATTACGGTAAGCTATTTGGGACAATACATATAGATGTATGCTTATCTTATTGGATGGTCGAAGGAAGTGCACTGTGTCATCCTGAAGTGAACCAACATGCATCACATCATCTACACTCAGGTAAGTTCTCTGTCCTGTCCCTGTGAGGGGGATTAGGATGAAGATCTGCCCTGCACTGCATTCTCCCTTTCTCCAACCCATTAGGAAAACCCAGTGCTTCTCAAAACACAGGGGGCTGTTGGAGAGGGGCAGTGCTGTGATGCTGCCTACACATCTTCCTGCTCACCCACTGGCCAGATTCATTTCCATGTCATGCTGGACCTGCCCTTAATTTAGCAGGTCTCCTTTTCAGAAGCCCTTCAGCATTACCATATGTAGAAAGCATCTTAAATGGGTACTTTTCTCAAATTACCATTTATTCACCTTTATTGAAGTACAAGATAATGGGACCTCTGTTGGTATTCAAATCCTTCAGGAACCCTTTTTCCAAATTCTCAGTCTGTCCCTGATGCAACACTTTTTTTCTCTACACAAGCAAATTTTACTCTGAAATTATATGGTGGCTATAAAGAGGTGTTATGAAATACACTTTTAACCTATCAAATACATCTATACAGTATCAAATATTTTATCAAATACTTCTGATCTTGAGACATCCTTCTTATGTTCTACTCCCAGGTTCAGTGGGCCATGAAAAGAAGTAGTGAGACCTTGAACACGACCAATTGTTCTATTGTTCTGTACTGATTAATCAACATTAAAATATAAATAAATTACAAATTCTGGACCAAAATGTTAGTATAAAATAAAATCAGTCATCCAGCTTACTTCTAGCTGTACATTATTTTAACATTGTCCTTCATGCACTAAAAAATATCAGGAACTATATGCAATATAACCATTTTAGTTATTTTAGTTAGGTTAAGGCAGATAGATAGTGCTTGATGTGATTGTAATTTTACACATAATTTATCATACATTTGAGGTATCTGTTGTGAAAAGGAAAAATTAAAAAACCTAAAGATATTGTGTTCATTTCTTAATGACTTTTTAGGTCTTTGTTATATCAAACTTCAGATAAAATGTAAAATACTTAAGGAAATCTTTGCATTTCATTGGAAGCAGCAAAAATAAAATAAAATTAAAAATCCGCCCCCACCACCTTCCCCCCAAACTGAATCCAAAGATCTCCTTTTCTATTAAGAATCCAGTTCAGAAAGAAATATGCCCACCAACACCAGGTAAATGCAGATTCCACCTGTCACACAGTTGTGTACCCTCCTGCAAATAGCTATCATTTTGAAATGCAACTGTCTTGTACCTAAAATTATTTTAGATACTTCCCTTCCGCTGCTTTCATCACAGAAAGGGAAGGAAAGATAAAAAATGTGTATGGATCAAGAGTTTTGTTCTAACCGCAAGATAAGCCAAACCTATTCTGTCAAATAGATTTGCAACTACTGGAATTTTACTCTATTGTAGTTTCAGCTGTGCCATTCCCTTGAAGAAATGGTCTGCCAGCTTTATGAGTAATTATCACTGAACCTACAGTGTTTTCTTGATAATAGAATTTTGGACCATATTTTCTTTCCAAGAACCATTCAAATAAGCAAACTTTGTGTTTGACTGCATTATACATTGTGGAAAAGGTGATAAACTCATGTTCAGTAGAAAACATGCAATTACCATTACTGTCAAGATGCTAATTTGACTTTTCTAAGCTTGAAAGACACAATTTTTATTTAGGATACTGGCTCACATTTATTCTTCTTACTGTATCAATGGAGAATTGTGTTATATTCCTTCCTTACAGTATGTTGAGTAGAAAAATAGAATAACAGAATTGTATTAGCATGAATATGAGGAATTTTCCAGATGGATGCATTTGAAAAATGACATCCATTAAATGTCAGAGCCACTAGGATTTCTTTCTAAGCAAGCTCGGTGATATTAACGAAGAACGTTTCTTTTTACCTGGATGGTTATTTAGATGGCAATTTGAGTTTGAAGAGACACTATGTATTCTTACATACTTTTTAATATTACTTTTTAATCCCACTTTTCCTCCCCAGTGGGATTCCTGAAGCTGACACACAGAAGAATCTCTAGTCACTAAGATATATATCAGCAAATAACCAAATTTGCCAAACAACATAATTAGTGAAGACATGCTGGGATTTTAAGCAAGTGAAGTTTCTTTCATGCTGTGGAAAGAGTGTAAGTAGATTTTCTCTGCATAGTTTCTTCTGAAGAATGAGTTTTACCACTATTTTAGGCTACAAGATAGCGGAATATACTTGCCTCAGCATTTTCTCTTAACTTGAATGAAATTTCCAAGATATTTCCTGGAAGATCTCAGTTCAGATGTTTTTGTTAACATTAAGAGTGTCCCAGTCACTATTACTGTGCATGGAGATAATCGGATTCCATGGCTGTCAGCACTAGCTCAACATTTTTATGCAGAATTATATTCAGGGTGCCTAAGAACTTTTTCACAAAAATCTTTTGGTTTGCTTTTTGGAGGGTAGAGCTGGTGTGTGAAACATGGAAACATCTTGATTCTGACAAGGAGGCTTTTCAGTAACAGTTTTACTGGGGTGATTGAGAGATCACATCAGACACACTTTAGCCTTCTAATTAGTCTTTTCTGGAAGGTCTCAGCAAGCAGACAGGCAGACTTTTTTTTTCTTTTTTTTTTTAACCTGGGTGGATGTTAAAATGCAGATAGATCTCATGCCTATTTAACAAATGTGAAGGTTTCAGAAGTAGGTATTCTGAGTTAATCCTGAGTGGATTCTATGTCCCACAGCACAACATTGGGCTATACAGGGAAAGTAGCAAAACGCAAAAAAATTTGCTCAGGCTAGTAGGATTCATTATTTTATATGGAGTAAACACAGAAAAACTACTTTCAGTCCTGGATAAGGTAGGACTCAATGGCTCTCTGCACTGAGTTTGTCAGACACTGTGGAGACACAGTAAAGGAATGCAGTCTGTGTTGCCTGTACCATTTGTTAGTGAAAAAGGAACATATATCCTACTGTAGGTTTGCACATTACCTTCTGAGAATCAAACATGGTAGTATCAGCACTATACTTTCCACATCCGCTTCTGGCTGTTAAGCCCATGTTTGATTTTTTCACAGAATCACACAGAATCACAGAATGGTTGGGGTTGGAAGGGACCTCTGGAAATCATTTAGGCCAACCCACCTGCTAAAGCAGATTCATGTAAAGCAGATTGCACAGGAATGCATCCAGGTGGGTTTTGAAAGTCTCCAGAGAACAGAGAGGGTAGTGCTGTGGTGCACCTTCTAGGCAGGGAACAGAAACTAGTGTGAAGGAAGCAGGCCAGGGTAAAAAACCACATAAAATAGATTCAAAAAAAGGCTCAAGTGTGAAGAGGAAGGGATCTTCACCACCCCAACCGCTGTACTGCTCCTTGGGGAGACCTCAGGATACTTATGATACATCACAACCTCCCTCAGCTCTGTTCTTCTTGAGACAGACTGATGCTGTTCACCTGATGGTACAGCGGGGCATTGGAAGGATGAAAATAATACCACAGAACAAGGATAGATATTCTGAAGTTTTGCATTATAGTAATTTTGAGTATACTACTGAGGCATTTCTGTATTAAAATAAACAATGAGCATTAGTAATATAATTGAGCTAAAGATATTTGTTACATCTTTATAAGGATACAAAATCAGTAGTTGCTATAACAGCAGATTTTTTTTTTTCTCCACATGTACAGTATGTTTCCCTTTTTACCCATAACAAGATTGTGAGTGTGTAACAGGCTGGAATTCTCCTGTGGTCTGTTTTGCTAGTCTTTGTTATCTGGACTAGACAGTGTCTATTGTTTTCTCAGTATTGCTTAGTTCAGATAGTTTAAACTAAACTGAGACTACGTGGCTTATTGAGTTACTAATGACACATAATTAATCAGCAATCAGTGAAGTATAGATTCAAGATCAATGTCTGCAATTCAATGGAAGAATCACTTACTAGGCTCTTCTAAAATGTTAACATTTACCCACAAATTTCTCAAGATCCTTTTATTACTAATCCTGAAATGTTTTAGTCACACACACTCACACAGACAGAATTACAAGTGCACCCACTCTCCTGGGTGCACTCTCATTCATTTGCACACCCTTTCTGTGGGTGCTCCAGCTTTGGGCAAAACTGTGCATCTCCCAACACCTTATTGATCCCCACGGCAGTGAGAAAGCACCACATGAGTTTGGGTTCACACACTCTAAGTGTGGGTGTCTGTGTGCTGCAGCACCCTGGGGCAGGCACTTCACACCAATTGACAGGTTGCAATGCTGGTGGGGAGAAGCAAGTGCTGCTGCTTTCACTCCAGGGTCTCTATGCACTGTTAGAAAATATTCATGCCTCTTTTATATCTCCTTCCAAGCAAAACCATTTGTTTCAAATGCCTCTTTATGATTCTCTGGCTACTGTTTAATCTGATTGATAGTCATCATCTTTTTTAACATGATGAGTTTTGAGCAAACACTCTCCCAAACAGCACCCTCCCAAAGAGCTCTGGAAGTTCCATTGACACACACTGTATGTTCACATTTCTGTCTTAACATCTGTTGTTATTCAGGCCACAGGTGAGCCCCATGGGCACTCCACACCAGTCTAAATGAATAAGCAACTTAGAGAGTAATAAAATGTGACATTTTAAGAACAGAATACTATAAAATGATGGATTAAAAAATGCCTTCATTCAGAAGCGCATGACAGTTGCTGTGCTATAACTTCTCATACTATACCAGGATATGGCTTCCTCCCACTTTCCGCATCTCAGTTTCTCCTGTCACCTTCTTTCATTGATAACTGATAAGTTAGGTTCCACATCAGGCGTCTTCTTTTTCATTGTGATAATTTTTGAAGTGTTTGGTGAGGAAGCCGTATGAGGAGTGGCTAAAGTCACTTGGTCTGTTCAGCCTCGAAAAGAGGAGGCTGAGAGGAGACCTCTTCATGGTCTACAGCTTCTTCACAAGGGGAAGAGGAAGGGCAGGCACTGAACTTTTCTCTTTAGTTACCAATGGCAGAATCCAAGGGAATGGCAGGAAGATGTGCCAGGGGAGGTTTAGGTTGGACATTAGGAAAAGGTTCTTCACCCAGAGGGTTGTGGACACTGGAACAGGCTCCCCAGGGAGGTGTCACAGCCCCAAGCCTGACAGTGTTCTAGAAGAGACTGGACAACATCCTCAGACACATGGTGTGGACTGTGGAGTTATATGCAGGGACAGGAGTTGGACTCAATGATCCTTGTGAGTCCCTTCCCACTCAGGACACGCTGTGATTCTGTGATCTGATTTATTTATTTACACCAGAGCAAAGAAGATATAAAACCTCATCAAATCAGAAAAGTATTCATCTTCACCGCTTCGCAGTCATTGCATACAGATGTAATTTGCTACGTAAGGTGAAAATCAGTAAGATATTCAGCCCAAGCTATCTATAACATTACACAGCTTAACACAGTTGATTCCTCGAGAGATGTATATATATATATAAAATGTATTATTATTTAAATATCTCTTCTTATTTGAATATATATTTTTTTAAAAAGCAAAGTGGAAGAACAAACACTTGAATTTTTCAGTGTAGCTAACAATTAGTTGTGTTTTTTGCTGTTTTTTTTTTCACTTTGGGACAGGGAAATGAGGGAGGAAAGACACAGATGCAAAAGCCATAATGAGATATATTTTGGATGTAAGAATTACATGTGCTTTAGTACTTACGAGTCTAGTTCCAGCTGGGAGAGAAACAAATGGGAGAGTGTCCAGAAGATCTGGAGAAAGCCTAGATGTTGCTAGAAATGGAAAGTTCACAAAAGTGGTATTTAACAAAATGGTTATGATGGAGAGAAAGAACAAAGGAAGAGACAGATCTCCTGGGACATTGCTGTGAATGAGATCTGGCACTAGAAGATGCCCAATCTGATGTCATAAACACACTCATTTCCACAAAAGAGGAACAGAAATCCACACACAATTGGAAAGAAGAAACCTATGACATTATGTTCCTTTTATAGAAAATAAGGCATATGGTTATCTTGAGCATTGTGCAGCTCTGTTTTAAATGACTAGCTGCCAGAATTAACAAAGCTTTTCCTGAAATGCTGAGATTTACATGCTAAACATGTTGGTGATGCTTTATTTTGACCTGCAGATTTTCCTTGTAATCAAGGTTTGTTTTTGCTCCCACAGGAACTGCAGATATAAAACTATAATAGGGAAAAACGCTCAAATAAAGAGTGAATTGTTTTTTTGGAAAAGCAGAGCTCTACACAATAAAACAAAAACAGTGGCAGACACGCGCTTGCTTTTTCTACCCCCACCAAACACCTTTTTAAAGCAGATTAAAATGCATGCTTTTAGATTAACTGTGTAGTAAAACACTGTTGCATATTAAATAATTTTCTAATTATGCTAGAGCAATAGCCATATTTGGTTTATATCACAGAATCACAGGATGTTAGGGATTGGAAGGGACCTCAAAAGATCATCCAGTCCAATCCCCCTGCCGGAGCAGGAACACTCAGATGAGGTTACACAGGAAGGTGTCCAGGCAGGTTTTCAATGTCTCCAGTGAAGGAGACTCCACAACCTCCCTGGGCAGCCTGCTCCAGTGTTCTGTTACCCTCACCAAGAAAAAGTTTCTTCTCATATTTAAGTGGAACCTGTTGTGTTCCAGTTTGTACGCATTGCCCCTTGTCTTATCATTGGTTGTCACAGAAAAGAGCCTGGTTCCATCCTCAGGACACTCACTCTTTACATATTTATAAGCATTAACGAGGTCCCTCCTCAGCCTCCTCTTCTCCAGGCTAAAGAGACCCAGCTCCCTCAGCCTTTCCTCATACAGGAAATGATCCACTCCCTTAATCATCTTTGTGGCTCTGAACATATATTTATATATATATTTGATATATTACAATAGCAATATACCTGGTTTACTAATATTTAAAGATGTCTAAATTATTCAAATTTTATGTTTCCATTGAATAAACTTACGTTAGAAAATCTCTGAATCATCTTTCTGCATTGTTTGTTTCTGAGTTTAGGACTAACAATTAGGCTTTTTAACTCAATTTAGCATGTCATATTTTATGCTTTATAACAGGACTAACAGGAACTAAACAGATCAGATTAGTTATCCAACAGATGAGACAGTACAATTTATGATGCACTGACAGGAATTTTATTTTTATTTAGAAGAGGCTCTTTAACTTCATTAGAAACTATCAATTTGCTTTTGAGATTAGAATAGGAATAAACAACATATATTTGTTTGTATGCATCTACTGCTCAATAAAATTGAAAAAGTTATGCAAAAAGGCTGCAAACCCTGAGCTTTCTGAGGAATTTTAAAAGATATTCTCAACCATCTCTTGATGCTGGTCTTTTGAAGTGGATATTGTATGTAAAGGAGTGAGTTTCTGTGGAGCAGGTTGAAACAAAAGTTCTCGAAAAATTTCTAATCAGTTACTGGGTTTAAAACTGTCATTAGCTTTAGTGGTATTTGACAGACTCAGAATTTCTGAAAATTAAGTCTTTCAAACAAAAGGACATAAACATCTATCCTGAAGCCCAACTGACAAAGAAAGGTTTAGAAAATTATTAAGGTGGATTGGTGATTCCACTATCTGTATTCTCAATATTAAAAGTTCAAGTGTTCAGTACATCAGTTTGGTCTTTTAATAGCTTCTCTGTGCCTCCCTTGCCCAGTTTCCAAAGGCAGCTGGCAAACAGAAATATGTTTAAGGGAAATGCATACTGCTTTCTGTTGACAACGGTAAATTAACACAAGAACAAAACAGAAGTAGCTTTCTGTGGAACCTGTGTTTCCTTGTTTAAAACTACATCAGAGTAATTTCATGGTTGTCTGCTATATAGGCATATGTACAGGGAAATGTACAGGCATTAGATGTCATTTTTTTTTCTTAATGTTCCTCTTTTCCTTAAGTTCACTCGCATAGGTTCATACCTAATACCATGGTGAGTAGCACAAGCTGATATGTGCTTTCACTATCTTCCATAAATGGAAGAAAACAAGATTATAATGTGTGAAATACCCTGGTAGCTGCCCTTGATTGATCAGCACTCAGATTCACTTCCTACAGATTTTGTTATCATTCATGCTCTTTGTATTGTACTCACAGCCTCCCTCTTTTATACCAGATCTTTTATTCTATGATAACATTTTCACGTTGTTTGTTCTGTGTAAATCACAACTCACATTGATTTCTCTGGAAGCTTGTAATTCTCTGGTCAAATAGCTAAAAACTCTTACTCTACAAAAGTCTTCCTAATCATGTCTTGATATATTAACAAATTTTAAGGCCAAAAAGGGAAATGCTGCGTATCTATTGCATAACACATAACAGTCATAGATGTGGACCAATTAATTACAGTATCATTCCCTTACTTTTTATACAATATCTGATCTGTGTTTTAAATATGTACCAGTGTAAATTCTGCAGCATGTCCTGGGTAATGTGATCCGGTGATTAATAACCCTCAGAATAAATGTTTTTTAAGTTTTGTATTTTATTTGTGTCCTGATTTTGTTAAAAACAAGACCAATTTCTCTTTCAGTGAATTTTCCTTTCAGCTAAGTGCCTTCTAAGTAACTGCAATTTTCTGAATAATTTGCCTGTATGTTTTTCTTGGACACTATGTGTGGTGCTGATATTGCCAAGGTCAAGACCAACGGAATGCTGAAGAAGCCTCATGTTTAGATTTATTGCTGTGACCGCCAAGAATTCCACACATCCCATAATGGAGAGGGGTATGTTAGAGGAGGGGCAGACAGAACAGGTGACTAAAACTGACCAGCTGGGTATTCCATCCTATAATCGTCATACCCCCTATATAAGAGGGTGATCACAAGAATCTAGTCCTATTGAACCATGGCCAGCATCTAAAGAGGACCCTCTCTGCATGCCTGTGATACCAGGCCCGAGGCCCTGCAATCCCTGCAGCCAGTTTCCAGTTTGCTGTGAAGTCCTGCCTATGACTTCTGGGTACCTGCCCTAGAGCTGCTGGAGCCACGCCAGTTCCACCCACCCAGCTCTGCCACTGCTGGAGTGACACCAGCTCCATATCGAGCATTCAAGATTGGTTTTGTATATTTTGTATATATATTCTCTATTGGTAGCATTAGTAAAATGCTTTAAAACTTTCCAACTTGAAGTATAAGTCTTTCTTCCTTCCCTGTTATCTTCCTTATCATCTTTCCGATCTAAAGGAGAGGGTGGAGGGAAGGTGAGGGGGTAACAGGGAGTGTCTGCCACGGTGTGTTGTCACCTTGTTTTAACCTAGTTGTGTTTGACCTCCTTTCAAGGTTAAAATGTACATTTGTTTGGGGGAAAAAAAAAAAGTTCTCAGGTAAACCATAGTTTTGTCAAACTTATTGACCATATTCCAGGTATCTCCTTAGCTTCCTACTGAGTGCAAGGCTGAAGATTTGCACAGAAAATTGATTATGATGATATAAACTTTTTTATCACCAATTTGGCCTTCTCATTTTTGTTGATCATACTGATTAATGGTAAAAAAAGACACAGTGAGCAGTATGACAAAAGAAAAGATGTGTAATTTGTGATGCGCGTGTGAGATACCCCAGGTGGAATTTGAAGCTTCTTGCCAAAAGCAGTTCAGTCTAATGACAAAATTATGCTGGAGTGCTGAATTAACAAGAATGTAATCTATTTAGTGCTGTCGCTGCAGAGTAGTAAAACATAAGCTTCAATTCAGCTTCCTTAGACTTTTATTAATATCATGAGGCAGATCGCACAGGTAGTGCATTATTCTTAGCATACCTCTCAATTGCTTCACCACTGTTTTAGAGACTGGCGCCACAAATGGGTATGCTGTCTCAGTTGTACTGTCCTATGTGAGTTTACAGTTTCATGGACTGACTTTCTTTTCAGCCACTGCATCACACTATAAATTCATTTTTGGCTGGTAAGTCACTATTTTAAGACTTTGAATAATTCACAGGTTTTAAAATATAGATTTCTATTTTACGTATCTTTGGCTTTTTTCTGATTAGCAGCTGTTATATGCAGCAGCATCTTTTTATGCTTGCATTTTTTGGGCAGAACCTCCAAGAATCCAGGTGTTCAGTACAAAGTAATAATTGTCACTAATGGAGTTATCACTAATATAAAATTATTACTGGTCTATAAAAAATTATCGTATCCTCTACCACATTGATGGTAGCTTACTCTAGTCTAGTGTGGATAAGACTAGCATTGAAACACAAAGAGTTCCCATAAAATTCACTAGCAAATAGAGTATTTTACTGAGGTTCAGTGAAACTGTATAGACTGCTAGTATATTCTGCCTTCAAAATTTAAATGATCTGTACTGACAGAGAGAAAAATCATCTATACACAATTATTCCTGCACATGTGCAACTGCTTTTTTATCATTTCAAAAGTTCCACAAGACAGCGAGGCACACAATTTGTTTTAAATGTTATTATGTGATACGGCTTCTGGTTTCTTGTCAATAGTATCTGTCACTACTCAAAGTCTCCAAGGAAATGCTAACTTCTGGGAGAATAAGAAACTTCTGTTTGGAGACTAACAGTGTAAAAATATGTGAGAGAGTCTTAACTACTGCAATTAGCAGGGAAGATTGTCAGCTTTAATTCTCCAACACATCAGACACAACTCCATTTCAAGAACCTGATCCTAAAGAAGTGGTAGCTGATTTTAAACTACTGTAAGACCAAACCGAAAAGAATACTAACTTACTGCACTCCTGTGGTCTCTAGTCAGCAGCAGATACAAATATCTGTCAAAAAAAAAAAAAAGAAAACAAAATTAAAGAAATAATGTGATATCAAGTAAAAAGAAAAAAAAAAAATATGAAAAAAAAAAAAAAAACAAACAAACCAAACCACAAAGCTGAAGAGAAGTGCTGAGCAAATAATGGATTTTTCAGTTCACAGGAGGGTCTCAAAACAACAAGAAAAAGTTTCCAGAAATACTTAAAAGGATTTTTTTTTCTCTAAACTTGGAGTGAAACAGAAAATAAAATAAATTGCTTAAGCAAAACATCTTGTTTTATCTAAAACTGAAATTATTTCCTTAGATTCTGAATTAATTTAAATGTTTAAAATAGAGTGAAAGGTGATCTCAAATATGTTTTTTACATAATATTGAGTGGCTTCAATATTTTGGTGGCCAGAAGTGAATAAATTACTGATAAATAAATGGGACACAGACTTCGTCTGAATATGTACACACACATACCAGGAATACCCTCTAAGGATTTTTCAGAATGTTACCAAATCAATGTAATAGCTGATAATTAAGAAATTACATTGTTCTGTTCTGTGTAAGTTGTCATGCTAAATTCATTACCGTATTATCTGAATAAACTTCCTATTTTAAAACATGCAACAAAAAAACATAGCTACATATTAAGTAAATGTTATATACATTTGCACTCATTTCATTCTGAAGTCTGGGATATAAAACAGACAGTAACATAATTTTTCAGTGACTGAGCTTTCTTTGATTTGTGCTTTTGGTATTAACCACCGCCCATTCCTTTTTGCATCCAGGTATCTTTGATGTAGCATGTATAATACTGATTCAGGAATAACATGTTTTATTTTTATATTTAAACTCATCCTTTCTTTTCTCAAAGCTCTAGCTTAACTAGTAATTCTAAGTGATATCTCGAGCATTTCTGCTGTGAGGTCCTCACAGAAGGCATTGAGAGAAGAGATACTTGACAGTTAAGTAGGAACAGAGAACAAAGAACTCTCGTGCTAATTTAGCAATATCTTTAATTTCACTGTTTTTAAGTTAGTTCTAATGGGACACATCCACTTTGATGAGTGAATAATCAACATAAATTCATGAAAACTGAAGACCATGGGTTTGTATAATAGTACAACACCAATAAATTCCTACTGATTATCAATATGCAAGTAGCACTACCAAAAGCATAAATATTCCCATTTCTTAATTTAAAAAAAGTTTACCAAATACATTTTTAGATCATATTCTGTAAAACTATGTGTCAAGCTCCCATTTTATTTTCCAGAAAAAGAATGTCTGAAGAAAAATGTATGCTGGACTTCAAAGAAGTCGTGTTATGCATTTTCCTATATTCATTTATTTTTCATGTCATGTTCTTCTGTTGTAGCCAAGTTGCAACCTGGGAAGTGTTTGTGTGAATCCTGTAACTCCACCAGCTGTCCAAAGATGATTCGCTATTGTCTATTAAGGGGAGAAAAGAAACATAGCAAAAGATAAATCTAATGGTATGCTTTACTTAAGAATTCAAGCTCATTTACCTGAAGCAGGATTATTCTTTTTTTCCCCACGAGGAAGAGTTAGTAGCATTGCAATATGCTGAAGTTCCTTTGTTTTAATTATTTTATTTTTCCTCTCATAAAACCCATCTTGTCACCTTATCTCTCATCACCACAAACTGTAACTTGCTTTTAAACTTTCACTGGTAGCAGCTTTAAGATGACCTACTAGAACCTGGAGAGAAGCCCATCAATATCATAACATGCCTCTATGCCCTGAAGTTTTTGTACAGTATATTTGGTTGCCTTATACTTTTTATACAATTTATCCTTCTGAATTCCAAAAGCAAGCCTTATTGTAAAGTCACAGGTGACCTTTTGTAGAGTAACTAAACAGGGATTAAAAAAAGTCAAGTAGTTAGTTGCCATGTGATTTTATTCAAAGAGGGTTCTTTACTTTCTAATACATTCCCTTTAAACCGCTGCAGCTTTCCACAAAACTCAAAAACAATTGGAGTTCTGGATTGTAAAGCATTTGTGTATGAGGACAGCAGGAGACACACAGTCTTAGGGAGTGTTACCTTCCCCCGTTAACACATTTTTGTGAGTATCTCTGATAAATGCTGCGAGGGCTATGAAGCCCCTCTGGATATGTTCATAAGGGTGATCAGTTTGTAGAAAGGTTTCTGCACTATGCAGCACATTTTGTTAATATGATTATGCCTATTTGGTTATCTCTTGTGTGCTATTAGCAGAAGATGATACAAAGAAGCCAGCCAAAATAAGTGATAGATTAGTTCCTCACTAACCTTGAGGTTAAATTATAAGAGTTGCTGGCATTCAACTCAATAACTAATAACAAAGGCTCCTTTTTCATTGTTGCAGCTTCAGAAAGAACAAAGGACATCAGAGGAAAAGAACAGATGCACAATAAAATATCTATTGAACTGTAAAAACCTTAGGCAATTTATCATCTGTCACTTCACAAATGGATATTTTCTGTGCTTGTGCCAAACTGCTAAAAAAGTCCTTTTCCACAAGCTTTGATTCTTTTGCATGTTTGCAGATATGAAATACACCTGATTTTGCTTTAGTTGGTCTGTATTCTTAATTGGTGAAATATATTACTGTTCTGCAAGTGATGAGGAAGAAGGAAAGATATTCACATGTAGGGTTTTTTCAACATGTAAAGTGTGCTTTGCTAGAAAAAGTTTAATTCCTCTTTTGCTCCAAGAAATAAAAAACCTCCCGAATCTCACGAGTACATCTTCTGGACTAAATGCACAAATTCTCTTGAGTTTTTTTCTCATGCTTTTGTCTATTGGAATTTAATTTCAGTTATTTATTTTGTTTTGTTATCTGCTGTTTATTTACGAAGTATCCAAAGTCACATGGAAGTCATGAAAGTACTTTATCTGACAATGCAGAAAGCTGTATACATTTATATATATATATTTTTTTTTTTTTTTTT
>VWYH01001295.1:440521-501861 GCA_013399365.1 Pampusana beccarii
AAAAAAAAAAAAAAAAAAAGAAAACAGCTTTTTCAGATAAATTCTGTTTTCATACAGAATACGTTCCTTGGGGCTTCCCAGTTTCTAGGTGCTGGTAGATGAAGAAGGTGTCCCAGTCCTAGATCATCTTTTCTTTATATAGCCTTTCCTTATGAGAAGTAAGAGATGGTTATTAGGAAAAAAAAAGCAACTTCTTTTTAACTGAAAGGATGCAATTTAGGAATAAAATCCTACGGGTATTTACTTACATGAAGTATCAGCCTAATCTTTCAGAGACTAGAGCAGACAAGATTTTTAAAAGTTCTTTTGCTTCAGAACTGTCAGAGGAAAGTTTCAGAGTAGCAAAAAGAGTTGGTGAACTGATTGTCGCACTGTCAGAATCCATATTGCATTCTTCAAAATGAGAAACTGCCTAACACAGAGCTCCCAACACTAAAGTTGATCTCATTAACCTGGTCAGCTGGCTCTTAGCTCTTCAGTCTTGTGAAAGGAGTGGGTAAAGAAAGAAAAAGAGATCTAAGCATCAGACATACCCTTTAGCCAGTAAACTAGAACACTTGTAGAAAACTTTACGAAGTGCAAACCAGCAGGAACCAGCAGCAATGACTTCAGTTTTTATGTTCTATAATCAGGTTTAATATAATTTTTTTTTTCTAATGTAGAATGTAAGATCACTCTGACTACACTGATAATCTTATTGAGTTATCCTCTGTATTTTTAATGTCTTCCTCTTTAGCACTGAACCACTAGCCACAATCACTGTTTCAAGTCTGATTTGCAGGGAATGTGGTTACCTGCTTGTGTTCTGTGAGGATCTTCTGCTTTGTTTTCTTACCTTCCCTTTTCAACCCCATGCTTCTGGCTGACAGTTTTCATGACGTACCAACTCATGTCTTGCTTCTTCCTTCAAATCTCTTCTACCATTTGTCTGTGTTGGTTTTATACAAGAGCTCAAAAATCCACTTGCAACATGTTGGCCAATGGAGTGTCACCATGCAAAAAAAAAAAAAAAAATTACCTATTTTGAGCCGTGTTCTTTAGTATGACAAATGCTTTGCTTTCAACTTCCAGTTAAATCCCTTTAATTGGCTAGAAAGACAACTACTTTAGATCTGCTTTTTCTAACTTGTCTTATAGATTTAATTGGCTAGATTGTGATTATTTCCTTACCCATTTTACTGTAATTTTAGATTCTCATTTTGCCCTTTTTAGGTATAGAATCCTAACGATTGATGTAAAATTATGCAAACATTGACTCGGATTGTTGATATAACTTGAAGCCTTATTCCACCGTTAATGGGTTTGAAGTGAGTGCTGCATAATTTAGGGCTATGTGTCTCACAAACATAGGCGATCAGTGGGCGTCTGCCTTTCAGAAACACCTGCAGCACCATCAATGATATATGTGCAGATGCTCATCAGTAACCCTTTTTTCCATAACAGCTTTTTTTCCTTCTCTTTTTCTTCCATCAAATAGAAGACTAGAAAGACTTCTTGTGCAGAGTCCTTTGCTGTAGCCTGGCTTAATCGGATCTTTCATCAGTCCTTGGACCACTCTTTCAGTTTGTTCAATCTGATGCAGTGATTGCTCATTCTTCAGTAACACTCAGAAAAGTGTTATTCAATCTATCTACTGTGTACATGGGTGATCTCTGGCTTTTTCTTCAAGATTTCTTCCATTTTAGATAACATCTGTTCAATTCTAGACTTGGAGTAGTAAAGAGTTGTCTCTTCTTCAGGGTCACCATAGCTAAGGCCTGAAGGAACAAGGATAGTCGTTGCTGTGTTCTTATTACTTCAGCTCATGCTGGTTATAGAGTTTAATTGTTACTTCACAATAATATGAGGCCACCCATGTTCTGGAGGTGTCTCTTAGGTAATGGTAGTACGTAAATTCAGGAACAGAAAAGGCTTCCATCCATCTCCACGTTGACAGCAAGCATTATACTGTTTTGTCTTCAAAATCAAGATATAAGAAAAAGACAGCAAAATCTTTTCTGTAAATTTCTTCCAAATACAAATAAATACATTTTTAAAAAAATGTGCATATTTTAAAAGATACAGAAAATTGCTAAAGATTTTACTGTCAAAAATTGTGAAAATTCTGTTTAGTTCTGAAAAGTATCCTGTTCCAATAGAGACGAATGCTGGAATTACTTTGCCTGATTCAAGAAAGTTTCCCATTTCAGAACACTCTCCTTCAAATAATGCAATATCGTTAATCATCATCTTCTGCATATTAGCATATAGCTGTCAGACAGTGGTTTCTTATAGCCCTGATCAAAGAACTTTATTTTTTCTTTTAAAGCCAAATTTGTTGAAAAAAAAGTCTCCATACAATAGTTCACCATAAAATATGCATATATAATTAATTCTAGTAAATAACAAGTTCAAAATTAGGACAGAGTCAGCTCGATAGAGGAGTTTCAAGGTGCTATAACACTGGTTCTTTTTTTATAGGATGTCTTAGTGATAACTAACGATAATGTAACCTTGAGTAAGAGGGGATTTCAAATTCTTGCCAGATGGATCTCCTTGCACACCAACTGTCAAAACTTAACATATTTCTTATAAACTCCTGAATATCCAGTTGTTTTTCAGAGATAAAAATCCCAGTTAGACATGCTAAATTTATGCTAGCAGTCATACGGAACTGATTTATTTAAAAAATCTTGAACGGTAAAATAATTTGATTTATTAAAATGTATTATCATGGAAGGGGGATGTCTTCTTGGTGACAAAAAAAGGTATTTTCTATTTCTCATATTTGTCTGTGATAATGGTTATTTCCTAATGTTTTTCTGAACTGACTAGTACTTAGCTGGACTCCAGTATAAACATTTTTTTCTCTGTTTTTCCTCCCTCTCAGTGCTTTCCTCTCCTGCTTATTCCTTCTCATTTTGGGCCTTGGCTGCCCACCCTCGTAGTGTTTTCTGCAGACTCAGTGTTGTCAGAATCTGATAAATTGGTGTTTCTATTTGGAACATATTCCATACCTGCTAAATCACTAATCCATCTGCTTACAACAGCGATTTTTGACAGCTGTGATGCACTGCTGTTTCTGTCAATATTATTTAACTATACTGTAGATTGGACTGTTTTACTGCTTCACAGACTTTGTTATTTTATGACTGTTTTAAGAATTTTGTCATAAACGTGGCTGATCGCTAAATGTACAGTTTAAAGTGGCATGTGTTATTTGTTTTCTATAACAAAAGCAAATATATTTACATTAATTGCATATTAATACTGCTTTAATTTCAACATTTATGTACAATAATGTGGCATCAATGAATGCCCTCTTTAAAAAAAAGCTATAAAATTACCTCTATAGGTGTAAATATAATGGTCAAAGCAGTTTATGATGTAATCTTAGTTTCACTGAACCTTCTATGAAGAACAATTTTTCCTATTTACTGTAATACTGGATACTTTATAATAAAACAAGTGTCTATGTTCTTACGTCAGTATGACAACTTCCAAACAACAAACAGTGCACTGCAATTGTTTTGATTGTGAACTACTTGTAGAAACCTATGTAAGTGAAGAAATAGTTACATTCCTACATCAAATACCTTTTACTGTAGTGCCGTCCACTATTGCTTTGTTATGGTATATGTAACACATTCCAGAACACCCTATATAGCGTTTTTATTCAGTTTTAATTCACATGGTAAGAAAGTACAAATGAAGCATGGCTCTTCAGCAGTAAATATCAGCTGACAAGTATTAGATTAAGTTTGCCTGAGCAGGAAGTGGTATGCTTAAAACCATAGTACTTTTTTGAATAAATATCTCAACAGCTAACTTAGATCATTCTTGAAAGACTTTATTGTCTATGGGGCAGTGTGATGATAGGTGATAGGTCTGTGAGTATGAGGAAGAAAAATATGGATATTATGACTGCAGGCTTTCCCGGGATAAATTATTTTTCATCTATTTCAGATTTCTGTAAGGATAGTTCACCTCTTGAAATATCGCTTCTGTGATATGCCTCTGATTCTCAAAAGCATTATTAGATACTTATAGGTACACCAAAGAAACAGTAAGTGAATAGCAAAAGATTTGACTATGCAGAGATTTGTGTAATAAATACTTCTGTATCCAAGGTCGTTGTAATCCAGGATGACGGAAGATGGCAATTCACATAACTCATGTAACTTAATAAATACATTGCACTAAGTAGTGGTAAAATTAAAATAATAATGATTTTTAAAAGAGACAAATATAAATTTGATTTTCTTAAAAGAAGTATTATTGAATTTATATTGAGGGGCAAGGTGAAGCCAAAATTTCTGCCAGTCCTGATGAGTTTCCTGGTTTCCATACACATGTAAGGTTTAAAATGAAGCTATGTATAAACCAGAATACAAACTTCTAAGATGATAAAAGAGAATTAATGCTTTGTCATTCCAGTGAGGTTTTAACTATACATATTCCTGAAATTCGCTTTCCCTAATGCACAGTATAATTGTTTTGATCCTCAAGCAAGATCTCAATACGAACTCAGTCTCAATTTTTTCTGCTTCTCTCAGAATCATACAAAAACTACAGAACTGCAGAGGAGATAATACATATATATATAAATGTAGGGTTTATATTTACAGACTAGCAACAAACTGGAAAAGACTACAGATCTTCTAAAAGAATAATGTATTTCAGTTAGGATTCCCTTGTGGAAGTGTTTCAAGCATCAGGAGGACCTCATAGAATTGGACTTGTTGATCATTCTTCTCTGACCTGTTTCCTGATACACACTCAGCTACACAACAATGGGATGAAACTACCAGTATCAATTGCTTACGTATTTCCAAAATCCTCTTCTATTTAATATATTTGTAAGTTCTAAAGCTGTTTTAAAGCCCTGAAAATCAAAACATATTCACCTATTAGAAATTAGAACAATATCTTTAGAACTAAGTGTAATTCTATCGTTTACTTGTGACCAAAAACATGGTAAAAAATTCTTGCTTCTGAATTTTCATCTTTTATTGAATTGCATATTTGCTGAATGTTCTGCTTTAGTAAAATGTAATTTGTAGTCGGTAATTCAGGCTAGTAAATTGTTTTTGCACAACCAGAACTACAGACTTTAAACTTGTCTTCCTACCTCTGCTTCTCTCCCAAAGCTTTTAGCCTCAATGTCACACCTCAGAGGATAACATTTCCAATTTCATTCCCCCACTGAGTGTTTTTTCCATGTCTGTTACAGAGACTGATCTGAAGTTTTTCTCTGCCCTTGTGTCCTGACACGTCTGGATCACTGCCACTTTCCCCCTTGATGGTTTCAGTTATATATTTATTTTACACGCTACCCGTGAGTCCTTCTCTGCTCACAAACAATAGGTCCAGTGTGGCACCTTCACTAGTAGGCACACTGACCAGCTGTGTCAGGAAGTCGTCTTCCATGCACTCCAGGAGCCTCCTAGACTATTTCCGCTCTGCTGTGTTGTATTACCAGCAGACACCTGGTAAGTTGAATTCCCCCATGAGAACAAGGGCTAGTGATCAAGAAACTTCTCCCAGACGCCTGTAGAATATTTCATCTGCCTCTTCATCCTGGTTGGGTGGTCTGTAACAAACTCCCACCAGAATATCTGCCTTGTTATCCTTCCCCTTGATTCTTACCCGTAAACACTCAACCTTTTCATCGCCCTCATCAAGCTCAAGACAACCAAAAACACTCCGTAATGTACAGGGCTACCCTACCTCCTCTCCTTCCTCGCCTAGCCCTTCTGAAGAGTTTATAGCCATCCAACACAGCACTCCAGCCATGGGAGTCATCCAAGAAGGCAGACTATACCCAGCAACTTTATACTCAGTAAATTTTCATGTTTATCTGTTTTCCCAGCTGTGTAGGCAGGATGAACTTTTACTGAGTTCCCCTCTATATCCTTCAGAGACACAGCTTTTGAACTAAAGAGAACTGTAGCAGTCTAAGGCTAGAAGGAGTTCAGATCAATATTTTATAAAATTGTAGCTATGAATAAATTGTACTATATACCCCTTGGCTGCCATTTTAGATTATTCCCTTTTCTGCGGCTGGGAGCTACTGATTCTTGAACAAAATTCCTTGTATGTTTACAATGAAAACACAGAAAAGCTTAAATGTATCTATGTAAGAGCTACAGTGAATTCTGGCCTGGACTTTTGGTGCAGAAATACCTTTGTATATAGCCAACTGCCAACTCCTGGATATGAGCTGATTGACCTGCTGTTTCAGCAGATGCATTTTGATTCCATTCTTGTGCACTAGAATTTTAAAAAAAATGGCATTGTGACAAAAGATATAGTTCATGAAATTACAGTAAAAGAGAAAGTGAAACTTGTACTGGATGTTTTTCTTTATATATTTCTTTATGAAGCCACATATTAAAAAGAATCTGACCTTTCACATCATGCACATATTTTATTTGGAACACTATTAATTCATAGTGTCTTATCATATACAATTTATTTCCTCAAATATCTTGTAAAAGGATATTATGTTTCTCTTATGGTAGAGCCTGTTCCATCCTTCCCTTTCTGTCAAAGGCAAAAGCCAAATGGTGAAAGAAAAATGTTTCTCTACATATGGATTGGAGTGCGCCCTTTATTTTTGAACTGGAGAAGGAAATTTTCCATAATAATAGGAGAAAGCTTATCAAAGCTGTACAAAGGGAAATGTTGTATCTTCACTTACTATAGTTCTTCATATTTTACAATATAACAATTGAATACCTTTTTATGCAATGACAAGAACAGTAATTTATTAAATAGAAGTCAATGCTACCAAAATATACACTTGCAATTTGCTTATTTAAGAATAAATCATTGAAAACACTGAGATAATGAGAATCAGGACAATAAGAAATGGTGAATTATAACCATCTAATGAAATCACAGAAGAGTCATTGGTTCATATTAGATATTTAAATATAGCAGCCGCATTGATATAGTGCCTGAGCAGAAACTTGCAAATCATGATGCATGAATACAATGTTACTGTTAAATATGTTTTAAACAAACTAAAAAAAGGATTGAGTACTTTTCTTTAAAGGAAGTATTCTTCATGACTTTATGAAAACAAAGTAGATTGTTTTGTGACGTATTTAAATAATTGCAAAGTCACAATTTGGTTTTTTTGTTTGTTTGTTTGTTTGTTTGTTTTGTTTTTGTTTTTGTTTTTGTTTTTGAATTACTAGTGCCCTTCTTTCACAGCATCTTCGGGAAATAACAGTAATATCTCTATTTGACATTCTTCCAAAAATACTATGCATATTGAGGACTGACAATAATCTATTTTTTTTTTTTTAACATTAGTAGCACCAAAAGACTTTTTTTTTTTTTTTAACTGTAGGACCTTTATTTATTAACATACATGTCAGAATTATTAGCGATGGTTCTATATTAAAACATTGTTATTTATTCAGTAATTAGCTGTTATTCCAGGGTAGCTACCTATGAGCCATTTCTTTTACATTCCGCCAAAATCGTATTTTTTTCAAAATTATTTCCCAGTAGTGGGATACTCATCCAGACAGCCATCTATGAGAGTTGAAGTATATGGTGAGAATTTCCAAAAGCCTTCCTGCTTCACGTCTTTGCTGCTAGCAAATGCTCATTCCACAGAGACAAGAGAGGCTAGAAGAGACAGCATCAAACCCTTCTTCCTTGTGGTTTAGTGTGACAGAGAATGAGACTCTTGGCTCGACAGTGAGCAGGATGGTTTTCAATAAATTTATCTTGCTTCTTATAAGGACTTCATGAACTTTTTACAGTAGTGTTACTTTCTGCAGACAGCAGACTCTGCAAGCTCTTTACCTCATAGTTTGAGATGTTTTACTGCCTGTGCTCAAAGCCAACTCTAATATGGTGCCTATCTTTTCCTGGGAGATGAGCTGTGACAAGATGCATCAGGGGCCTCCTCTCCCCTTTGCCTACACTTGAGCTTCACTGTAGGGTTACTGTGCCTGGCTGTATACCTCCCTGATCCTAAATATGGATCCTGCCTGACAAATTTGATGTCCTGTCTTGACCTCAGACCTTTCTCAACACTTTGAACTCATTTGGCCACTGATTGCAATCAGTAGATTATATTACAGAATGAATTATGTTGAACTTAGTCAAATTCAAATTAGATGGGAAAATATGCATTTCAGAAATGCTGCATCTACGAGCAAAAATATCCCCTGTGAAACATGAATCTCAGTCCTCAAAGAAGGAACAGCAGTACTCCAGCGTCAGACCTTGTCAGTCACTAAATATGTCTGTTAACAAAGCACAGCAACAATACAAATAAGCTCTCTGATCTCTGGTGGTGTGCAAGTATACCAACCTTATTTTTTTATATGTGGAGTACTAGAAATAATCACTATACACAGCAATCACTGTTGCTTAGTGGATGACAGAGATATAAACCAGATGATTAATGAAGTGCTATTTAACGATTATCAAATCATCTTTGATTAGATTGTGACATAGCGAATATGTACATTATTTGCATTTGCTCCCTATATTCTAAAAATATAATCACTACATCGTTGGATGCTATGAATAACTGCTAAATGATATCTATACTCTGTAATATTGACATAACTTACTGTCTGTAAAGACTGATCACTTAACTTTTTTATCAATCTATTTGTGTGGTTTTTTAAGTGACAAGCACTAGCCTGGAATGCACGTTTGAAGAAAAACCTCTTGGTTTTTTTATTCTGTGTGCTTTAGTCTCATTCAAATATCTGGGAAGTCTAGTACTTTTTTCTTTAGTTCCTTCTATTGTCCACGATTGTTATAAATTGCAACTGAAAAGCTGAATATTCAGAAATAAACATAAAATGATCAGAAGTGACAGCTAAATGAACTGACAGATTTCATTTGCGAAGTTACTTTCCATTTCCATCTTGTCTCAATCACCTGAATTCAGCCAGTTGTCAAGACAAAATCACTTTTCTTTGAAAGATTCTCTTCCGGAATAAGACCCTTCTATGAATGCTTTTCGAGGGCAGTGTTCATAGCATTTTCATGAGTTCATTTAAATGCACGTTTCCTGTTGACACTTTTACTTAGAGTTTGACTTTTATTACTGTCCTCTTTAATGAGGTATTGGGGGAGGTTAATCTAAACAAAAACAGATAATAAATTGATATTTACTTTAAAACTGTGGAAGAAAATTATGAGCACTTCTATTTGCTCCTTGCATATCCAGTGCTGTCCTTGCAGCACACATACACATGTAATAGAGAGAGATATTACACAGAGAGATAGGTAATAAAAGTTTTAACAAGAAGATATAAGAAGACAGGAAAAGACTCCAGTGATTAGGTGCAGGGCTCAACCAGACATGTACTGATCAGCCCAGTTTGCGTGTGACCGACCCTTTTTATGTCCTTTTCTGCCTATATCCCCATTTTGTTCCTCCTTGTTTCCTCTTTCCCCAGCACATCCCCTCAGGGATAGGACAAGCCTATGGATTCCTACACACCTCAGTTTGTCCTCTGGTTTATAATCTTATCAATTGCCAAGTCTAGGTTGATCTTCCTGGAAGTAGTGTCTGTGGTTTCTTGACAGCCCATCAGTTAACGTGAGTGACCACCTTTATTTCTTGTCATTAACTTTACAGTTGCCTTGTCAGGTCTATGGCTCTGTATATTTTGTTTCTGTTTTCCCCCTTTTCCCTTAGTTTCCTAATTGACCAGGTCCTGGATCAGATAACCTCTCATACCCTCAATAATTAGTGTGACTGAGCAGGTTTGGTTCTCATCACTGTCTCCTCAGGTTTGTGTGCCTGTATGTTCCTGTTTACAGTTTCCTCCTTTTCTTATAATCCCTTGCTGCACTGAAAAAAGGTCCTTCAACCTTAAAGGAGCAGACATTCTCCTTCAACGTACCCTTACACATATTATAAAAAGATGTTCTGGGATTAGATTTTCTGCCCAAAATGGGATATATGTGCAAAGACTGCTATTAGTGATCGTAAACTTTACTCCTTTCTCAGTGATCAGTGTCTCCTTGTGGTGTTACAGCATTCTCTTCAATTTTCTGTTTATTTTTTTTCTTTTTACTATACATGGAAAACAAACCCATTAGAACTTGTTTAAAACAGGAATAGTCTCTGTCTCCATAATTAATGTCTTTTAAAGGGTACTAGTAATTAAATTATTTTAATTATTCCAATTATGTTATTGCATTGTAGTATTATAGTGCATTATAGAACAGTATTGGTAGGTGAAAGTTACAATTCTACCCTACAGTGTGGTTTTCCAGTTCTTTGATGCATACATGCTGAAAACAATACTGGAATGAAAGTGTATACAGGAAGGAGTATGCGGGTGCAGCGGGTGGCTATATTTTCATACAATGGGCTGGTGTTTGGAGACCAGTAGTGTGTAAGAAATAAATTATTTTTTTTCTCCTGCTGTTTGTTTTTCCCCACTGGAAAAACTATACTGAAACATAATGTAGGGTCTTTGTGCATTTGTGAATGAACAGAAGCAAACAATGAAGCACAGTGGAATAGTCTAGGAAAAAGAGCTGCGTTTAAACCAACAATCATTTTTCTGAAGGAGATCTATAGCATTGGGGAAGATAGAATCAGATGTCTGCTCTCTTGACATTTTCAAAATGCCCAGTGGTTTAAATATAGAAACAAATATTTTTCTTTATGGGGTAGAGACAAACCACAGCAGGAAGCATAGCTGTCAACAAGAATGAAATTCCAAAATGAAAGAGGATGCAAGCTACAGAAAAATAAAGGGGAGAGGCAAAAAATCCACATACTAGGCCAATTTATAGTGGAAAATCAAGACAAGTTGGCAACTATTTCTCAAATAGGTTCGTCTACCACTTTTGGAAGTCACTGCATATTAAAAAGGGATTTATTCTTTTTTTAAATTATTTATTTATCATTTAGTGGCATCAAACATATATCATGGTGATTAAAGTTCAAAAGTCAACTGGTAGACAGAAGTCTGACTTCAACTCTACTGGTCAGAATCCTACAGGTCCTGTTGTGAGGCTACACAGGAATGTGTCCAGGTGGGTTTTGAATGTCTCCAGAGGAGACTCCACAACCTCCCTGGGCAGCCTGTTCCAGTGTTCTGTCACCCTCAATGAGAAGAAGTTTCTTCTCAAATTTAAGTGGAACCTCTTGTGTTCCAGTTTGTACACATTACCCCTTGTCTTACCACTGGTTGTCACAGAGAAGAGCCTGGCTCCATCCTCATGACACTCACCCTTTACATATTTATAAACATTAATGAGGTCACCCTTCAGTCTCCTCCAAGCTAAAGAGAGCCAGCTCCCTCAGTCTTTCCTCACAGGGGAGATGCTCCACCCCCTTAATCATCTTTGTTGGCTACGCTGGACTCTTTCCAGCAGTTCCCTGTCCTTCTTGAACTGAGGGGCCCATAACTGGACACAATATTCCAGATGTGGTCTCAATACGGCGGAGTAGAGGAGAAGGAGAACCTCTCTTGACCTACTAACTTACCCCCTTCTAATACACCCCAGGATGCCATTGGCCTTCTTGGCCACAAGGGCACAGTGCTGGCTCATGGTCATCCTGCTGTCCACCAGGACCCCCAGGTCCCTTTCCCCTACACCGCTCTCCAAAAGGTCATTCCCCAACTTATATTGAAACCTGGGGTTGTTCTTACCCAGATGGAAAACTCTACCCTTGCCCTTGTTATATTTCATTACATTTTTCCCCACCCAACTCTCTAGCCTGACTAGGTCTCGCTGGATGGCAGCACAGCCTTCTGGTGTGTCAGCCACTCCTCCCAGCTCGGTGTCATCAGCAAATTTGCTGATAGTACGCTCAATTCCCTCATCCAAGTAGTTGATGAGTGTATTGAATAATACTGGCCCCAGTACTGACTCCACCCCATTGACCATGACTCTTTGGCTTCTTTCCTTCAGCCACTCCCAGTTCACCTCACTATCCGATCATCCAGTCCACACTTCCTCAGTTTAGCTGTGAGGATGCTGTGGAGACTGTGTCAAACGCTTTACTGAAGTCAAGGTAGACCACATTCACAGCTCTGCCACCATCTATCTACCTCGTTATGTCTTCATAAAAGGCTATGAGGTTGATCAAGCATGACTTCCCCTTGGTGAAGCCACCTTGACTGCCCCTAATGACCCTCTTATCCTTGATATGCCTTGAGATGGCACCAAGGATAAGGTGTTCCATCAGTTTCCCAGGGATGGAGGTGAGGCTGACAGGTCTATAGTTACCTGGGTCCTCCTTCTTGCCCTTTTTGAAGACTGGAGTGACATTTGTTTTCCTCCAGTCCTCAGGCACCTTTCCCATTTCCCAAGACTTGGCAAAGATGATAGAGAGTTGTCTAGCAGTGACCTCAGCCAGCTCCCTCAGCACCCACAAGTGCATCCCATCTGGACCCGTGGATTTATGGATGTCCAGATTGCTTAATTCATCCCTAACCCAGTCCTCATCAACTAAGGCAAACTCCTCCATTGTCCTGACTTCTTCTGGCGCCTCAGGGATACAGGGCTCTTCAGGACTGCCTCCGGCAGAGTGGACAGAGACAAAGAAGGCATTCAGTAACTCTGCCTTCTCTGTATCTTCTGTCACCAGGGCACCCATCCCATTCATCAGTAGGCCTACATTGCCTCTGATGTTAGTTTTATCTGTCACGTATTTGAAAAAGCCACCACATCCAGCCTGGCCTTGAACATTTCCAGGGATGGGGCATCTACCACCTCTCTGAACAACCCCGGCTCTGCCAGCCTGTCCTCAAAGGAGAGGTGTTCTAGCCCTCTGATCATCCTGGTGGCCTCTGGATCCTCTCCAACAGGTCCATGTCTTTTCTATACTGAGGGCTCCAGAGCTGAATGCAGTACTCCAGGTGCGGTCTCACCAGAGGGGAGTAGAGGGACGGAATCACCTCCCTTGACCTACTGGCCACACTTGTTTTAATGCAGCCCAAGATACGATTGGCCTTTTGGGCTGCAAGTGCACATTGCCAGTTCATGTCTAATTCTTCCCCTGACCTGACTGCCATGACTTTTCAAATATCGTGGAGGGTGGTTTGGCAAGTACATCAACCAATTCCCTCAGAACTCTGGAACACACTTCGTCAAGGCCCATAGACCTAGTTTAAATCTCTGTCAATAAGTCCCTCTAGTTCACGAGGAAAAACCCTCTTTCCCCTTTAAGAAAGGTGAATTCTGCCTGATGCCAACAGTCCTGGTGCTGTGCATACCATCCCATTATTGAGAAATCCAAAATTGTCCTGGTGACACCAGCCATGGTATCATCTGTTTTTTCCAGTGTTGCTGCCTGCAACTGGAAGGATAGAAGAAAATAATTACCTGTAGTCCAGATTCCTTTAGTGGCCATTCCAAGGCCCTGAAGTGTCTTTTGATTGCCCTTGGACTACCTGTTGTGGCTTCATCGCTACCCATGTGAAAGAGCAATTGTGGGTAATAGTCCAAGAGCCATACCAGGCTAGGAAGTTTCTTAGTGATGTCCTTAATCCGTCCCATAAGGACAGATTGGTTTTCTTCTGGTGGCTGTCCCTCTTCCTGTCTCAGGGAGGGCAGAGAATGGTTCCACAGTCTCTTTCTCAGACTCCTTGTACTCTTTATCCTTTCTGCTTCTTCCTGTAGATTGTTCACTTGATACACCTCACATAGCTGTTCTCACTACTGCCATCCATTACTAACGAAAGGCTCTGGCATGTCCTGCAGCCAGAGACCTGTATGGTTCTGTGGGAACTCTGTCTGGGTTGCCACATCCATTCTGCATGTTGGGTCTTTCTGGGGCTCCCCTGGGAAACCAGGACAGGGTCTGGCAGGCAGGACTCATCCCACCACCCCAGCCAGAAGCATGTAGCAGGGGGTATGATGGGCACCTCCAGCCCAAGGCATCAGGCACCTCCCTGGGGGTGGGCCAAGAATGGGCTGAGATGTTGCCCTTCAGGTGGGCCCAGCTCAGCAGGGCCCATGACCAGGTAGGGCAGGGCTGCAAGGAAACAGAGACTAGCCCTACTGTGGTATTGCTGGAGCAGGAGTTAGAAGTTCTATGGGGCAGTTCTCAGGACCTATGGGGTCCTGAGCTGTGAGCAGGATGGGGAGGAGGTCTGAGAGAGGCACCACCAATAAGGTCCATTGGTGCAAGGACCCTTCAGTACCATAACTTCTGTTTATTACTAGGTATAGATCTCTTTTGAATATCTTTTGCTGTTTGAACATTGTGTATGTTAATACTTACTGCACTTTGCAGACAGTAGGGCTAGTGACTATAAATCAGTATATGAATTTTAAAACTTGTTTTTTCTTCTTCATGTTCCTTTGGATGTCGCTATTGAAATGAACATTTATAACATGCTGAGCACCCTGTTTATGTTGGCTGTCTCTCAACAATAAGAAGTCTCCGTAAAGGGATTTTTTGGTAAGAGTTTTCATTTTATTATAAAATCAAAAAAGAAAAAAAGAAAAAAACCCTTCATTTTACTCAACTCTAATTAGCCCTCAATATTCAATGATTTTGATACCAAACACATGGATGTATTTTTTTTTACCAACATTTTTCAGAATGAAACCACACTTTACTATAACTCCGTTACAAAACCAGGTCTCCAGTGTTATTCCATAATTTCTAAATCATGATCAAAGGGCTAGTAGTACAGCCAGCTAATATCCTGAATTTATGCAGCATAAAGTGCTCACTTGACAACCTAATTAATCATTTGGGTCACTGAAATTATATATCATATAGTACTTGCAACCTGTAAAATATTTTAAGTTACAATTTACGTGTTTTAACCATGTTATGTTGCCACTTTAAAAGAATAAGTAAATAAATACTATTTTAAGTGCTGGGATTACATGTCAGGAAAGGTATTCCTTTCCTTATAAGTAACAGATTTGGAAAATCATGCATGCAGTGTTCATTAAATCTAACTACAGTGTTAAGGTAAGAACAGAAATGAAAATAATGCTTTCCAATAAGATCAGCTATAACCAAGAAATAAAATTAAAGAAACTGAAAAGACCTTTGATCGAATAATACAGCTATTCACTAATGGTTTTAAGGCAAACACAGGATTACCTACATCTAAGCATTTCCCCTCATCTCTGTTCAATGACACTAGAGACTTATATTTGGCAGCATTGTGTTGTATATTTTGGTGCAGTTTTCATGTTCATATTATAAGAACTGAGGGCAGTTCTAGTGTTTTGTCCTTTGACTTTCCCCTTTCTTCTTATGGTAAGGTTGTTATGCTGTGTTTCAGTCCTTTTCAAACATTGTTTCTCAAACTTGGTAATTTCAAGCCTATGGCTGTTCAAGTTTGGCAAGTTGGTTGATTTTCTGAGATGGATAAAACTTTTCTGAAGTTTTTACAATCATAAAATAAGCAAAATTATTATTAATTACTCAATTCAACAGAAAGGAACTTCTTCATGACCATAAAAATTCAATGGATTTCATAAGAGTTTCTTTCAATTGAAAGTGCTAAGCAAATATTGTCATTCAAAATTAAAATGATTGAGGTATAATTAGAAAAACATTTCTGAGTGTTGCTAGATAGGCCAGAAGACCTGACCATGAGGCCTACTAGAAAGTTAATATTAGGCTAATAGTAGATAAGATGTCTAGCAGTAATTAACTTTCAGTTGTAGAGCAAAACCTACTTCAGAACTGAGAAATCAACCATGAACAGTTGATTGAGTATCTACTGATTATTGTCAAATTTTGTGGGCATACTTAACCTAAGGTAAACTTTGCTCATTATAATTTTAATAAAAAACCACACTTCCTCATCAAAGGCTACATGCCTCCAGGAGAAGACCCCTACTCATTAAACATGTTTAGTAAGAATAATGTTATATAACTCGTATGTAAATATTGTAACTAATCAGCCTTACAGAACTGCCTTGAGGTTGTGTGTATAATAATATGATTTTGTATAAATGATTGAGATTTTGTATTGCTGGTATGCTACTTTGATCTTGCATCCAGACTTGTACAACTCTGTAATAAAATCAATATCTCATCTTTATGTGCAGTATTTGGCTCATTTGTGTGCCCACCAGGTAAAGAACTCTGTTTTAGGGACAACATGAGCAAAAGTAAAATATACATTTTTTATGGGTTTTTTTCATGGTTTCAGCTCATAGTTGGTGATTCTGGCAAGCTGTGATTATATATGTTCAATAATGCCTATAGCTTTCAAGATGTAGTACAATAGCGGTTTTCTGATAAGGCAGTAAATTCATATTTCAGTGATGCTATCTTGAGAATTTGGCATCTTGCATATCTGTAGATAAACGACAGACTGAAAATTTTGAGCCATCTTGTTTAAAAACAGTAAATGTAATATAGCTAATTGACAGAAGAAAGAAAAAATTATTTTAGTGGATTACTGACTGGATAAGTGCTTTTTATTTTTACACTATATACCAATAAAATATATAAAGCAAAAGTGAATCTCTAGAGTAATCATATAACAGATATAGAAGAGAGTGAAAAGGAAGTACAAATTATTCATGTAATTGGTTTTCATATGCTTAATTCATAGTCACTTCAATCAGAGCTTAAAATAAATAATTTTAAGTCAGTTTACCTCACAATGCATGATTTTTCTTTATGGTACATTCACTAATACTCTTCTTAGGCACTCTGAAATGTCCTGAGTGATGGAATTTCTACAATTTCTCCTGGGAGTGTCCTTCACACCCCACAGATCTCATTGTCAAAATTTTGTTCTTAATGTCATATTTTTGAATCCTTAAAACTACTGCCAGAATATTCCTTCTACATTCTGAAACCGTTTTTAAAATAACTTATAGTTTCTATAATTTTGTGAAGTGTGGATTGCTTCCCTCTTTGCATTAGTTTGATTCTTCCCTAGTGAAACTTACTTAAATAGTCTCCAGTCATATATCTAATCTATCCGGAACTGATTATTTATCTTTATTGTAAGTGTTTTATCTTTTAGTATAGCATCATCTATGAATCATTATACATGTGGTGCTCTGTACATCTTCCAGAACATTAATGAGGATATTAAATAAGTCTGGGCCTAAGATAAGTTCCCCTTGTTCCTCATCAGCACATCCTTCCAATACAAAAGAAATAGCTTACCACTTTTCATAAAACTTCCTTTTATTAAAAATTCCTTATCAAGATATTAACTCATGATAACATTCATTTTTGAAAACTTGATTCTGAATTAAACTTCACTGCATGACTGAAATTTATATATACTACATGTAAGTTCTTGCTTTGTCCGTCAACACGCAAGTATCAAAAAAGAATAGTATTTTGTCAAAAGCTCTTCATTCACAGATACAGTATCCTTTCTAAAAGTTGTATTTTCTTTAATCTCTTTGCTCTGTTAATTTTATTTTTTGTCTGCTTATGGGACAAATTTGATTATAAAATAACTGTTCTCTGTGGAGCCAGCTGAAATAAAAGATATTTTTTACCAGACTATTATCCAGATAATTCAACACCATCAACTCAGTTTTGAAACTTTACCTGTGTTTTAAAAAATACGTAAAAGTCAGTTTGACTTATTTACAGATATCTCCGTTATATACAGATATACTTCTTTTTAAGCAGGTTTCCTATTTAACTTGCTGTTTATGCTTGCTGATTTGAACTGATCAAAGTAACTTTCTTAATTAGTTAATTTTGGTTAAAAATCCTTCCAATTTTCAATCTTAAAAATAAGCTTAAAATTTTTTCTTCAGAAGAAGCAATCAGTTGAAGCAGAATATTTTAATTTATGATCACTACATTAAGCTCTTTTTTCCTTGAGATCACTGAAATGATCTTAAATTCTTTTAACTCTTCTTTTGCTGACCTTGTTTTGATTTTGACTATCATTACAGGCAATTTAAAAAAAAATTTCATGTTTTGTAACCATGTTATAACATAATTTATTATAATACTATATCATAATTTAACCTGATAATATAATATTCTCATTTATGTGAATGATTGGATTTGCTGATCATCATCTTCAAAATAAGATTTTCAGATTTTTTTTGTTTGTTTGTTTTGGTTTGGTTTGGGTTTTTTTTGTAAAAGCACTGCTCTCAATGCCACTGACTTTGCTCAACATTTAACTTCCATAGGAAAAAGCTGTGTGTTTTGTATGGGAAGTCAGCACTTAAGTTTGAATTTTCTTATGTCTTTGACAAAATCTAATTATTTGAGAAATAAAATATTTTCAGAAGGCATGGATTTATTGATTTCCTTTAAACAACTAACTCTATCCAAAAAATGTTCCATTCTACACAAAATATAACTGCATTTTCATGCTCTTTTGCAACTGAATTACCCACTGACACAAATTAGTCCTTTTAATTACACCAGTGCAGTTAGTTCTATTAGGTTTGTTTTAAGTGTATATTCTAAGAACAGTATCCTTAAGTGCCAAGTAATAGAGTATATCTTGTGCAGTGCCCTTCTACTGTGAGTGTTTTATCAAGCACTCTTAAAACAACACTTAGTGAGAGTTAATTCAATTAAAATATACCATCTAAGTATTTGCAGGAAGGAAATGAGCATGAAAAAGATCAAAGTAAATATATCCAGACTTGAAGCAAATTTCAGCAGAACTGCCTGCTATATTAAAATTTCTTAGCAGATATTCAATAGTTATCTTTGGTTTAGATTTGATCTCCTTTTTGCTTAGCTGTCATTGTCTTGCAGTCTTACCTTGTCCCTTCTGACCTTTTGTAGCCTTTACCAACAGAGTGACTATCTGCACTTGGGTATCTTACTGCTGTAACTCAACTTCCTGTGTGATTTTATAGAAGTGTACGTATGTTCAGGTATTGCAAATGCTAGTAATTACAGTTTTTCCTGCGTGTGGCCTTTTATGAAGCACTATTGAAATGTAAATGGGAAACATAATTTTCTGTTATGGTTGTATGATTGTGGATGGAGAGAATTCTGTACCTATGAAGCATAAAATAGGATTTTTTATTCTTGAAATATAAGACCACACATATTCTGTGTCTTCATGAAAGACCCAAATAAACACTTACTGGGTCAAACTCTGTTTACAGCTGTTATTGGTATAATCTTTCCTTTCCAGATTGCAATAGAGTTGATCTAAACTCATCTAGAAGTTCTCTAAAATATTTAATACTTCCTTAAAATTTTATCAGAGCAGTAATTTTAATTCTCTGTTTAGAAATTGAAATACAAACTTCACCTCTGCAAGAGTAATACCACCTGTTCAATATAAGTTAGCCTAATAGGTGTTTATTAGGTATATATTGTCTTTTTACTTTCTCTGTTTCAGTATAAAATCTAATCTGTTCATGCAGCAAAGCCACTTCAGATTGCTAACTTGGCCATTAACTAGTGACTTCATTTCTCTGTTTCTTTGGCTTAGTTAAATCATACAAATGAGAGTTGGAGTTGGTACAAAAGAGGAAATCAGCATATGTGGAGGAGGGATGAGCAGCACATTCCTCTTGGGAAGCAAAAAGTTGGCTCAAGCTAAATGAAACTTCATCCCAAAGTTTAGACAGCCCTCAGACAACCTATTTTTTTCTTATCTTAGCAGACTTCTTCCATAAAGGTAGATGTGACTTCCTAAACACAGAAGTTCCCAGAGCTCATGCTTAAACATGTATAAGATTGAACCTAGTGATCAACAGTCTTTGATAACATGACAACCAAAACTTTTCAGCTGGTTCTTTTCCATTCAGTAAAATCCGCTCTAGTCTTACTTCATTTCTGACTTCAGTGAAATGTCCTACTTTGAATCTCTCTCTCCAATTGCTTTTGCTGCTGATGTGATCTTTATCAACATGGACTAAATATATTAATTTAAATTGGAGTGTTGCCATCGAATGTCAATTTCAGAGTGAATGAAGGTTTTAAAATGAAAACAGGGATACAGATATGAGAAATAATGAAATGACAAATGGCCAATATTTTTAATGTTTCACAAACTATTTAGACCATTCCCCTATCACATAAAATATGCGGTGCAACAATAATGGAAATTGTACTATAACAGTGATATATTTGAATATTTTAAATAAAGTTATTTTTTATTTTTTTAAAAAAATATACTGAAAGAAATGCAGATTATCAAGCTCTGGTGTAAATAATTTGCTAGCTGTGTAGTAAGCGTTTTTGTGATATAAGGACAATTCTTCACTATCCTTCTACTGAAAATCATCCAGCAAATGATGCTTTGTTTGATTATAGAGGAGCCCCATACGCACCACAGCAAACTGGAACCAAAGGATCTGGAATCTGAAGAAGGTCTGAAAAGTTCAGTAATTCTGCACTGATTTCAGATGTGTATTTTAAGATAAAGAATTATTCCTTTAACAAATGCAAAATAATTGCTGAATTTAAAACTTGAAGTTTCATTACAAAATAACATTTATTTTGCTCTTTGTAATATGAAATTTGTATACTTTTACTGTCTTTCCTTGTTTAAAACGTTAGTCTTGTCTGTACATTACCAAACCAATTAAATGGGTGAGGCAACTCTCATTTCTACATTAAGTTTTTAGGGTATCTAGGGTTTTTTTTGTTTTGTTTTAATTGTTATTATTAAAACTCTAGATAGTCAGTATGCTGATATAAATACTATAAACTACATAAATTTAATGTAAATTATTAAGTCCATGCTCCTACGGAATGCTAGATTGTGATGTGGTTTTTATCAGTTTCTCTGGTACCAAAATAGAGGATAGAAAAGGCTGTAGTTGAGAAAAACATTGTTGCATAGGGAAAAGAACTAATCAAATTAGGAGTCTAAGAAAGTATGAATTCCCTTTTTGTTAAAATCTCATGGTCTGGACACATCTTTTCTCTGTGTCTAAAAAATGCACCAAACCTCCGCATGCATTACCTACTTCAAAAGCTAATGCCGTTAAATTGGGAATATACATTTTGTGACATACTGTAACAGAACAAAGATTAATTGGGAGAGCTGAGAAGGAAACTATTATGAAAGATTTTGCAAGAGTTCCTAATACACAATGATATGTTCCATGTGTGAAACTCAGTACTGTAATCATATTCATAAAGAAAAATACATCATCTTGCCTAATACTTTAAGTTGCTTGTTCTGTGTATGCATCTCATAAATATCTCTGCTCATCTCCCCTCAGTTCAAGAAGGACAGGGAACTGCTGGAGAGAGTCCAGCGTAGGGCAACTAAGATGATTAAGGGAGTGGAGCATCTCCCTCATGAGGAAANTTTCACAACTTTCCATTAGTAGGTAGATGTTTAGCCATCTCCAGAAAAGCAGGGCTTCATCATGCATAACAATTACTTAGGAAGACAAATGCCATATATCTGAATTTTCCCCTCCATGCCTTCCTGTAACTTTTATCAATATTGAGCAAATGTTATTTATTCTTCCAAGACATTAATCTTCTCACACATGTCAAGTTTTCCCAATCATTTTGGAGAGTGATTGTATTAATCTGCTTGATAAAAGTGTCTTAGGCAGACTTGTTTTTTTGTGTCCACGTTGAAAACAAGAAACAAACAAATTAATTTTGCCATATTTTTCTATGGGTGTAAAGTATTTTTGGAGTAATAAACTTCTGTTATATTATGCCAAGCTTTTTTCAAGGAATTAAAATGGAGCCATTCAATGTGGGTTTTTTTAGTTTATGTGTCTAGTGTGTTACTCCTTGGTACACTAAAGTGGTGTGCATAGACTCCACAGCTGATGAAATCTATCAATAGCTGGTATGTTCACTGTCCTGTACAGTGTTCATTTCATTTCGAGTGAAATTCTAGTTTTATTTAACATGTACTTGTTTGAACTCCTTATGGTGAGACAAATGAGATGGCACTAGTCCATATGTGGTATCTGAAATATCAGTGAGTGTTTACCACTGTATTGGGTTGGCATGACAAAGTTTTGGTAGAGGAGGGGCTGCAGGGTGGTTTATCTGAGGAGATGATAGAATCTGCTCCCATGTTGGACAAGGCCTGTTTCAGTCAGCTCCAAGACAGACTCACAGCTGGCCAAAGCTGAACAAATCAGAGAAGTTGGTAGCAGCTTTGTGATAACATATTTAAGAAAGTGTAAAATATACTGTGCAGCAGCTGTGAGAGAGGACTGAGAAAGCCATGCAGACACCAAAGTCAGTGAAGAAGAAGGAGGAGGTGCTCCAGGTGGCAGAGCAGAGATTCCCCTGCAGCCCATGGAGAAAAACATGGGGAAGAAGGTTGTCCCCCCATAGCCCATGGAGAACCATGGTGGAGCAGAGATCCACTCTGAAGACCACAGAGAACCCCACACTGCAGAAGGCATATGTGCCCTGGAGGAAGCAGCGCCCCTGTAGTGAGCCCACCCTGGTAGAGGCTCCTGACAGAAACTATTACTCATGGAGAGTAACCCACAAAGGAGCAGGTTTTCTGTGAGGACCTGTGACCCTATGGGACACCCATGGTGGAGCAGTCCATTCCTGCACCCTGTGGAAAGGACCTACTCCGAAGTAGTTCTTGAAGAACTGCAGCCCATGGGAAGGACCCACGTTGGAGGGTTTGTGAAGGATGGTATCCAGAGGGAGAGACCCCACACTGGAGTAGAGGAAGAATTCAAAGAGGAAGGAGCAGCAGAGATAAAGTGCTATAGACTAACCACAGCCTCCATTCACTGTCCGCTTCACTGCTCAGTTGGGGAGGAGGTAAAAGAGTTAAGAGGAAAGTTGAAACTGGTGGGAATGAAGAATTGAGGGGAAGTTGAAGGGAGAGTTTTAGTTTTGTTTTATTTAGTGCACACCACCAGTACTTGTACAGGTGGGCTTCTTATAGTCCTCTGGATCGCCTGCTTGCATAATCTTTGGTCTTTTGTGCAGGTGTTACTGGCAGATGATTGCGAAGGATGGAAAAGTTCTGAAGGGTCTCGAGCCACCTTGAAGGGTCTCCACAGTATAGGGTCTTTTCTTTTAGTGCCATGCTGGGCTTATCAGAAGATGGGGTTAATTGCTCTTCAACACATCTCCCACCGCCTGTATCAGCCAGTCAGCCTTTGTCAATGGCTCCTTAGCTTGTCACAGAATCACAGAATGTTAGGGTTTGGAAGAGACTTCAAAAGATCATCTAGTCCAATCCCCCTGCTGGAGCAGGAACACCCAGATGAGGTTACACAGGAAGGCGTCCAGGCGGGTTTTGANCGTTTCTCTGCTCTGGACTCTCTCCAGCAGTTCCCTGTCCTTCTTGAACTGAGGTGCCCAGAACTGGACACAATATTACAGATGCGAATATCGTTGACATGTACGTCTCAATTTACCATATCCTGAATGTCCCATCTCCTGCTTCTGGACGATGCAGAACTCTTTTTGCCACAATGTTTGAGACATTAACCTTTCAGTTTCTCACACCATGCTGCTAAGTGAAAAAACTAAGGCTATTTAAACCAAAGTTTGAAAAAAACATAGTGTACTGATCTTAGAACTTCTATAAGGAGTCTGTAAAGTCAGAACAAGAATGTTTTAACATTACAAGTTTCAGAAAATCTGTGTTCTAAATAAAACCTACACTCTGTCTAAATCTACGCTGATATCTTCAGATAGTGGTACTTAAATAAAATGATTCCATCTGTATGTCACTGTAGATATTCCTAGCAGGTTCATCAGATACTGTTTGTTAATTTCAAGAGTGTATATTCAAGAAACTGCGTAAGAGAATAAGCAGTTTGTTCTCTTTATTGTATTCTTAGTTGTTTAATCTCTGTCTAAAGATGTCAAAAGTTATCTTTCATCCTTGGAGGTCAAATACTTATTATTAAATGCATGGTCCACAGGGTATCAGATTTACCATATAACTCTAGTGATCTGAATAATTTTTTTTGGCCTTGAGCTGGAGATGAACAGCAGAAGCATTCTGTTATTATTCTCAGGACTTTAGAAAGATCCTATACAGATTCACATTCTACTTATTCACAAGTTTTCACCATTAACATAGGATGCCTTAAATATATACACATAATTGTATAAAAGATTAAAATACACCATGTAGAATAAAAACTCTAAAACATTCTTATGTATGTAACACCTTTTTCTATTTTCAAGTTTTGTTCTACATTGACATTTTGTCTACAAAATATACATATATATTTTAAGCAATTTGGAACTTGTCTGAAAATAATGATTATACTGTGCTTTTATCATTATTATGAATTTAATTTTTCTATTAAAATCAGCCAGTCATTTAAACATTTAGCAGAAATAATCTATAATCATATATTCCAGTCTGAATATGATAAAGGAATTGTTTTGATCAGTGTCAAAATGTTTGTCAAATGCTTTTTGAAAGAATCACAACCACTATGCTATGTAAAGCAGATAACCATGTAATAAGAACTCCATTTACAGGATGAGAGAGAGCCCTGTGACAGATGTATATATACGCCAGGAGAACATTAACTCTGCTTACTGTACTGATAGCCATTAGCACTGGACCACATTTCATGTAGCATAGCAAAGTATGTCAGCACATAATAAAAGTTTTAGAGAAAAAGAAAACGTCTCTGTTAATTTCTCAAACACATCTCATATCTGTCTAAGTTATTCTTGGTTTAAGCACCCCAAGAGTTGCCTATGTAAAAGACTTCTGCTAAATGGGTCATTTTCTTAGTCTAATCTAAAAATCATCTTCTGCATAATGTTTGCCTACAGGTAAAAATCTGTGTCCCTTCTCTGTCCTGCAGCATTAGATTTGGTTCTGTTGGTGCCACTGAACCCTTAAATATATTCTGCAGCTGACATCTATCACTTAAAAGTATGATGTGCTCTGGCATATTCCCCTCCAAAATCCTTTTAACATGCCAGTCATACAGCAACAATGATAGACTCCTTTCTGCTCAGATATTTCTTTGCTGCAGGATGGATAAATAGATAAACTGTTTGTGTCTCTGAGAATATGTCTTCTGAAGACTGGGCATATTTCTTTGCAAGAACATGAGATTAAATAGGGCTGGATATGTCCTAAAGTAAGTGTGATCTAGTAGGTCTTCTCATTCTGAAAAACAGTAAGTTTATTACTGGAAGACTGCTTTACATTGCAGGCTATGTTTAAGGTGTTTTGTTTTTTGTTTTTTGTTTTTTTTTTTTTTTCCTGTAAAAACTCATCTGTTGGCTCTTGTCTATATTTGGAAGACATTTTTCAGTATAACACACTTCACTAACCCTTCTATTTCTTTGGTATATTCCTCATAAAGGTACTGATTACTTTGTGCACAGAACTGTAAGGCAAATCTAAAATCAACTCTAGAAAAGCAGGCAAATCAGTTTAGCAATACTGTTTTTTAATATTGGTCCAGAGATGAAGATACATATCCAAGTGTACTGAGATTCACTATGGAGTCTGGGCAGGGTTAGGCTACAACTCTGTAGCTAATAATGTACACATTGGTTCAGAGGCCAGTCTTTTGAAGGTCTGAGCACTCATAGATAGCACTAGCCATATTAAATGGAGCTACTGTTACAGATAACCCCCTAAAATCTACAGTGGACAGAGGAAGAGAGTTTGCTACTGATGAATGTGTAATCCACCTTCTCCTGTTGGTTTCTCCAGGAGAATTTTACACAGCAGAGACTATGAAATATATTAGGGTTAACTAGTGTTGCGTGCAATGCTTAATGTGAATTTATTAATGCACACAAATACACAAGACACAGTCAACCAGCTGCCTGAACAGGTAAGACCAGAATTAAATTTTAGGTGCCCAAGGCATCAGACTTCAGACAGACTGATTAGAGCATTTTCCATATATACCCTAAAATCTGAAGAAAGGGGTAGTTGTGGAAAGTGTGTCATGGCTGCCAAGTGTGCAGATGCAGTTTCACTTCATTTTAGGTATGAAATGCACAAAAATAGAAGCTGGGAATGCAATCTGACATGACAGCCAAACAAGTCTACTAAGTAGCTGCTGTTAAAATTGACAGTTCATTTTCCCTATCTGCAGTTCCCCTCAAATACTTCCATCGCTTTCTCTGAACTTTGGCCATTATTCTTTGGGTGACCACGGGGTCAGCTGCTCCAAGAAAAAATCCAGAGGGAAGAAAACCTCCAACAAATTTGTATAGTCTTCTAACATTTTAGCTACCTAAACTAACATCATGAGGTCAGGTGGGCACAACTGCTGGTACAAGAGAAAGAGCAGGAACTATCAGACGGAAGTTGGAGGGTTGCTTCTTTTACCGGTAGCTCATTTGTATTAATTAATTAAACAGGACTGTTCTTTGGCACTGCGACAAAACATTGTCTGAACACCTATTTTTAAATTCTCTTAACTTTTGAAATGAAATGGCCACATGAAAACTTTCCATTTGTGTTATTTTCTATCCCATGCTATGCTCAGATATAATTTTGGAGAATCTTCGGTGCGAGGGACTGTTCCTGGAAAGAAGAATATTAAATTCCAGTTCCTGAAAACTTAGTTTTAATTTGCAAACAGGTAAAATCTGTTAAAGCACATTATATATAACCAAAAGGAGTACCTAAGACAAACAAACAAACAAATAAAAAAAAACTATGAGGGGGCTTTCTGGAGTGGAGTAGTCCTAAGAATTTGGGTCACCAGATAATTTTAAGTTCAGAACACAAATTAGCTTAGAGTTGTTCTACAATAGTTGGATACATCTCTGTTCGATACTTTAAAATAGTCAGAAAGGTACCTACTTGATAGATACAGACTATGATGCTGTTTTGCTCATATTCAATACTGTATTCAGTACTGCAATTGATACAGGAACAGATTTTAGGGATGCTGACTCCCAGTTTAGCCTAACTTATTTTTAAAAAGTTTTAAACCTCTCTTTTAAAGAACACTGAAATAACAGAAAACTTTTAAGAACCCTTACAATCACCTGAAAACTACCTTAAAACTTCAGGCATCTTTCTCCTCAACATCTTTTCTAGTTTTATTTCAAAGGACTCTTCATTACTATGAGAAGATTGAATTGTCCCACAGGGATTAATATTTTAATAGCCATAAAGATTTTCTCATGTGATAATTACTTTTCAAATTATGAATTATGTTTTAAGCATGTGGGTAGAATGCTTTGATTTTCTTGTTCAAATGTAAACACTCTCAGCGGGTAGCTAAAAATTCCATAAGTTGATGAATATTTATATGTATTCATGAGGCTTGACATCTGCTATGTTGTGCATATTTATGATCTACTTCTATGTTAGAGTTCTTGAGGGAGGTCAGGTAGAATAAGCCCTTATAACTTTGCAATGCAGTTTTTAATGTTCCTGAATTTGGAACACACTTGCTTTGGCAGGTTAAATGAACTGCCAATGTGGGCCTACTTGGGACTATCTTTATTTCATGAGAAGTAATGGCATTGCATAAAATACAAAAATACAAAATACAAAAGGCCAGTGATGTAAAAACTTGCATGAATTTTCATTAAATCACAGAATCTTTAAGGCTGGGAGGTGCCTCTGGAAACTGTCTTATTCAACTTTCCTGCTCAAAACAGATACTCAGGTCTTTGTCCAGTCAGGTTTTTAGTATCTCCAAAGACAGAGAGTTCACAATCTCTCTGGGCAGACTGTTCCAGGATTTGACCATCCACACAGCACAAATTTTGTCCTTACATCTAAGTGGAATTTCTTCTGTTTCAATCTCTCAATTGCCTCTTCTCCTGTCACTGGGCACTATTGAGAGTAGTCTGGTTCCTTCCTCTTCATTCCCTCCCACCAACTGTTATACACACTGATAAATTCCCCCTGAGCCTTCTCTTCTGCAGGCTCAGCAGTCCCAGCTCACTCAGCCTCCCCTTGTATGAAAGTTGCTCCAGCCCCTTTATCATCTTTCTGTCCCTTCACTGGACTTGCCTGAGTACATCCATGTTTTGCTTGTACTTGGGAGCCAAGCACTGGACACAGAACTCTAGATATGTCTCACCAGTGCTGAGGAGAGGGGAAGGATCACCTTATTACCTGCTGGCAATAGTTCTATTGCAGCCCAGGAGGCTGCTGACCTTCTTTGTGTCAAAGGCGCATTGCTGGCTGGGGTCATGTTCAGGCCTTGTACTGACAAGCAGCTTTCTGCTCATTGACCTCTAGCATGTACTGTGCAGATGCGGGACTTTTAATGCGCTTTGTTGAATTTCCTGAGGTTCCTGTTAGCCCGTTTCCCCTCTCTGATGAGGTAACTGAATGGCAGGGAAACTGTCTGGCGTACCAACCATCAAACTCCTTCCAGGTTTTTATCATCTGCAAATTTGTTGAGGGTCATTAATGAAGAAATTAAACTAGCCCAAAAAACAACCTCTAGGGTATACCACTAGTGACTGTTCTCCAGCTTGGCTTCATGCTGTTCGTTATTTCACTGCAAGCACAGCATTTCATCCAGTTTTTAGTCTATATCCATGGTCTCTTTATTATATATTTACTTATTAGATCATAATTTTATTTGAGAAGATGCAATGAGACATCATGCCAAAAGTCTTGGGAAGTTCAAAATAAGCAACATCCCCCACTTTCCTCATTCACTGAGCTATTTGACTTGTAGAAATGTTGTTTAAGTCCCTCACAAGAATGAGTGCTTGTGGGTATACGGCTTTTTTCCTTTTCTCTGAAGAAGGCCTTGTCTGCTTTTACTCCCTCATCAGGCAATTTGTAGCAGACACATGCCACCACGTTACTTACGATGATTAGACCTCTAAGTCTGTGAGCCATTATCTCCCTCCCTGTCTTACTTTAAAACTTTCCAGGTTGACCAGTCTGTTGTCAAAGATTCTCTTGCCCTGCTTGTTCAAGCGGATCCTCTCTCTTCCTAGTAGGCTGTGATTCTTAAAGAGAGTCCACGGCTATAAAAGCCAAATTCTTCTGATCAGCACAAGCTGTGCAAGCTTGTGTTGACCTGCAAAATCCATCCACTCCTCAAGCTCTTTCCCCCACTAGCAGGACTTAGGAGAAAAGCCACCTGGCTCCCCATGTCCTTAACCTCACGCCCAGAGCCATGTAGTCACACCTGATGTGAACCATGCCCTTCCTCCCACATTGTTGTTGCATACATAGAAAAGCAGCAGGGAGAATTAGTTTTAGGGCCAGGCAAGCCTCAGGAACCTCTTGGATCTGAGACTGGGCAAGCAGCAAGCTTCTCTAGATACCAGTCAGGTTGGAAGGTGAGGACCTCTATCCCCTGCTGCAGAGAGTCTCCCACTGCTGTCACTCATGATTTCCTCCAGGTGCTGCTGTGGTTCTCAGGCTCAGCTGTCTTGGGTGCCTGGTGGAACACACCTCCCAGTTCATCATCTGCTAGGAAATCCAATCCTGTTAAATTCACAGACTTTCTAGTGCAATTGACATTCAGTTAGGATTAGGACAAATACAAAGACTTTTAGTTACACATCAAATGTGCACTAATTGGAGTTACTCTGTAGTGACATGCAGGTAGTGTAATTGCATCATAGGGTAGTCATCAGCATTGCTTTATATTACTGAATAAACCAGGTACCACTAATAAAGCAAATACTACATTAAAAATGTCAATTTACATTACATATGGATAAGTTATAAGAAGTAATTAATCCATACACTTCTTATTAATCTATATTAAAGTTCAATGGATATCCATACATCATCCTGAAATGATTGTAGCCCTTAACTGCATTTTGGTAACATCAAGGAAACACAGATGTGGATCATAAAATTAACACTGTGCTGAGCAGCCGACAGTTGCAGAATGGAAAGACAATCACTGCCATACAGTATGTAAGAGGAAAATTATATTTAAATATGTTTGAATATTATATTTCCCAATATCTTGTGGCAGTTAGTCACTGCATCCACATCTGTCCTGGAAATTAAGCAATGATATGAAATTTTTTATGCTCACTGGAACTCAGTTGACAATACTGTTGTGTGTTCCCAGGTACTTTTGCCTTACTACAAATATGAAAACATTGGGTTTATTAAATGCTGTCCGATATTACATGACTGGAAATGCAGTGGTATCACAAAGCTTGTTTAGATTCAATTTGTCAGGATTTCAATGTATGCCTAGTAGGTAAAACCTGTTTAAATTTAAGGAAAATATCCTTATATTTCCTGACAGACTCTACCCAGAAAATGAGAATTTGAAGTTTGCTTTGTGAGTAGCTTAATACAAAGCAAAGTTATAGCTCACTTATTTTTTATGAAGACAAAATAGTATTTGAATAGTTCAATTACTTTTATACTTTAGGGATTTTCCTTATTTTATTAATGGCTGCTGCAATAATCAGCTAGGTATATTTTGTTCCAATATCTACAGCACTTCCATGAAAACAAAAAAAAAGAAGAAACCATTAATTATCTCAAATATGTTTATGACATCAAGTTCCTTGTCACATGAGACTGAATAATCATCACTTCCCTTCTCCGATGTTTTCTTACTCTGTAAAACCATTTGTGGTTATATCACATGTTCCAAAACAGAAAAACAGATGTTCCTATCAAACACTTACACAGATAGAGTTTGTCACAATATTTATACGTTATGCTGTACAGGCTTTGAGATGTGCATTTCCACATCCAAATAATAATCTTGTTGTACACTGAACACATCCATGCATTGACACAATATTCCCAAACAGCCAGCACTCAAGCAGTGCATTAAGACAGTTTTCAATGATAATTAAAATCTAGCTTCAAAATTTATTTCATTTTTAAATAAAGGCTAAAATGAATAAAATATGAGTAATGTTAAAGTAAATAAATGTGAAAGTGAAGCTTACATATGTTAACCTTTCCTGACTTGGGATGAGACTAACAAAAAATGAAGTAAATAAGAAATTGCAATATTTATTTCACAAGCCATTAGCCAATAAATAGGTATATTATTTATCTCACACGTCATTCTGCTCATTCTAGGTTTATATGTTAGAGTTACATTGCTTCTGGATCCAAGAGTCAATGTGGTAGATGAAGGCAGCCAAAGACAAAACTTTGTCATCTGCTCTGCAAACTGTGCTTGCTACACAAGGTTACTCCTCAAAGAGATAATTTTGGAGGAAATTTGCTTGAAACTTGATTTTACTTAGACTTTTATTGAGAGCAGATATCTATTGCTGAAGAGAAACAGGTATCATAAAGTCCTTTAAAGGAATAGATACTTTACTTCTATTGTGTCCCGTAAAGTTTGTTGTTATTTATGTTTTACCAATAGAAATTTGGTTATCAGTGGATCCTAAATTATTGAAATAAGTCTAAATTTTCCTTTGTGATATTAAAAAGTTTCATTCATATTTGTGTAGTCTGTTATTCACGAATGTGACTATAAAGTTTTTTTCTGTTTCTTAAACAAAAATGTTTTAACAAAATCTGCACAAAACCCGTATAAAGCTGAAAAGCTAATCAGAGTGGCATACTACATGCATCTTGGAAGAATACAGGGTTGACATTTGGAACATATCTTGCTGAGTAAATCATTTTTATCTTTTTATGGAAGCCATATCTTTGATATGAGGTTTATAATCATGAGGATCTGATGATTCTTGACACTTTATAAATTCTGAAAGAAGTTGAAAACAAGTGTCTAACAAGAATATATCAGATTTACAGGAACAGTACATGAAAAATGGATATTGCTGATATAATGAGTAGTTTTATTGTAACTTTTCAGTTTGTATTTCTTTTTAAGTGATATCTTTTGTCTGATTTCTCTATTTACTTTTTAATAATTGAGAAAATATAAACAAGAAAATCCATCTTTTCCATTCCTCTGATAAACTGAGATTATTTAGATAGTCTTTTTTTGTTCTGCACTTTATTAACAAACAGTTTGCTTGAAGGTCAGTGCAGAATGGATGTTTAGTTGGAATATTTCAGTGTAAAGAATAAATGCTGCTGTAAGTTATTTTAATATGAAACTCGTAATAATACTCTAATTGTTACAAAAATATATAACTCCTCTCAACATCTTCAGTGGCAGTAGACTCAGGTGTAGAACACAGTGAATGATTAAAAAATGACAAGGTAGTTTGTATGACACAAGGCATCTTAAAAAAAACCCTCAAATCCATATTTTAAATTTGAAGAGAAAAAATAGTCATTTTGTAAAGTAGCTTATGAAGTAACACCGGGAAATACAGGGAGAGGGAAGTACTCCCTCTACCTGACTTCAGCCATCTGAGTTCAGCATTGAAATTGGGTAACTAATTTCATTATGTTTGGCTAGAAACCAAAGGACCTAAGAGCAATTCCTACTCATCCCCCAGCTCTGTATTTACATCAGTCTTTTGCATACTGAGAAGAAACCCATCTGTTCTGACCAGAGAGGAACAACACACTATCAGAGGTCAACTGCTTTGAGGAAGAAATGCCCCTGCAGTAAAGTCCAGATCACTTTGTTTAAGGTCATAATCTGAACAACTTTTCCAAAGTTTCCTCTTCTTATTCCTTTCATATATACATATTATGAGGATGGCTCTCTAATTGCCTACTGAATGTCCATTCCAACAACTCTGAGAAGATAGCAAACCACTATTTGCGTGAATTCTATGCTAAATAGTTCCACAACAGAAGTCAGCTCTTCACAGCACACAGACTGTAGGAGCAAATAATGTGATTTTATTCTAGTTGCAATATCACTATTATTTGGCATTGTTTAAGACTCAGGACTAAGAATTTGATCTTGAACCAAATGAGATCAACATGTGGTTTTCCTGTCTTCGGTGGTACAAGATCAAATCAGGACACTGGCAAGCTACCCATCAGTAGACCGCTGAAGAGTAAACATAGAACTTGCCAGGAAATAGAAATATGCAGCACATTAAAAGTTTCTCTAGATTATATGAAATAATATAACAAGTAATTTCTCTTATGGAGGTTTTGAATAAAAAATCTGTTTGATGTGAGCCCAGTAAGAATTATTTGGATACTCTCCCATCCCCAGGGCTCTTCTCAGCCATTTTCATTCCACCAGAAATTAATTTTTCTAGATGTAGTTCTGTATTTCTAACTCAGAATCAACTTTTTTTTTTTTTCCACACAGCTATCCATCTGTCATAAGGATTGTTGTACTTTTAAAAATTCTGTAACAGTTTCTAGTATGCGTTATGGTTTACTAAATAGATATTTAGCTTTTTGTATTTAGCCAACATTTGGTCTAAATATTGTGACAGAATTCTTTAGATACAGGTACCACAATTAAAAACAAAACTCATCTTTGTTTGACTATTGTATGCATAGGAAAATAATGCAATAGAAACTTACTCCATTCACAAACTTACTCGATATAAGAATCACCACATTTTGTCTTGAAAAATGTAGATTTCTTTACTGTTTTCAGAAGAAGAGTCTGGGAGCTTTTTTTCTTCCCTGTGCAAGGATGGTTATTAATGTTTTCATGAATACAAATTTCAGCTGTGCCCCCAGAAATATAGCCACTGATGATATTGTCATGGATAGCTGATTTCCACAAAGAAGCTATCAGATTTTTTCAAGAAGTCTGAGCACCTGGTGGCCTTAAAACACAGTTCTGATTCTAGATGTTGCTGCACAACACTCTTTTCACCTATTGTAGTATCAGCTTCCCAGTCCTTTTATTGTACTTGAACTGTCCAGGTCTAGACCTGTTTCTCAATATTTGCATTCAGTCTCTGCTGCTCCTCCTGATCCTTTGTTTGGAGCTCAGCTGTCTCCTTGTCCTGTTGTTTCTTTCTGATTGTCCTGAGTTTCCTTTCTGAAATTTGTCCTTAGACACAAGTGTTACTTTCTTTCTTATTCACTCACTGAACTGTTTAAACAAATGTAAATCTGACATAACAGATTTATCAAGGGTTTCATAATTCCTAAAACTTGAATAGAATCTGACACAAAACATTTTACATACTTAAGCAATTTTTAATGACAGTCTTTCAATAAGAGCTGATTGGCTATAACGATGGTGAGAAAGGAGAAATGGCTTCCATGAAAGGAAAGACTAAGTGAACTACAGATATTCAATCTGAAGAAAAAAAAAAAAGATTTAGGGAACAAGCTATAACAAAATCATAAATGGATGATCAGAGACTGATTGTAGCTTCTGAGGGACATGAACAGTCACATTTATACTGTGTTACTCTACAAATAACTTGTACAGCAACAGCAAATACTTCTGTGCACTTGCTTAAAGCAGTCTGTAACTGCAGTCATTATTTTTTACAGTATCTTGGCATCAGAGGATAGAATTTGAATCAACTGTTAAAGCAAACAAATCCTCAAGAGTCTGTTAAATTATTTTGTTTTGTTGTTATATTTTAAGTGGTGTAGGTTTCTTGGCTACATAATTTTCTCCTCTTGTGGGCATTCCTTACTGTCCTGCAATTTTATCAGGGAGATTTATCTGAGCATATGTGTGAGTGTTAACACTTGAAATGAGCTATATTCCCTTTAGACTGCACAGACTCAGTAGTGTGGAAATAAAGATTATCCCAGGAGAGGTGACACCTCCCTGCATAATCCATATAGACATACAAATATTTTACTCAAGAGATTAGTGTTGAAATTAAGAGTTAAGAATAATCTTCAGTGTTGTGACCTCTGGCTTCTGTAATTGTAATTAAAGTTTATGGAGCGATTTTCAGGACTTTTGCATTCAAAGAGAACTTGTTTTTCACACTGAAGATCACTTTTCAAAAGACTGATTGCTGTTGAAGACAGTATCTAATTCAATTTGGAAAATTTTATCTGGCCTCCTAAGGTAGACATTGAACAATTTAAGCATTGTTCAGAGGGTCTCTTGTCTTGAAACTGCTGAAACGACTTCTGATTCACGCTCTTGTAGCAAAAAAATGAAAAAGGGAAACCTTTCAGGAATGCACTTTGGATCAAGTCTAAACATGAAAGGGCATATCTGTAAAGTTAAAATGCAGACATTAGAGAGAAAGAGGACCTAGTGAAAAGAGCTAAAATCTTTTATTCCTGAAAAAATTGTAAGGAAAGAGGGGAAAATATCACAGGAATTTTATTATTTTACCATGTGGTAGTTCCTAGGGTTTTTGCTTGTTTTGAGGGATTTTGGGTATCTGCCAATATGAAGCTGCTATATAAGTAGGTAAAAAACTTATTTTCAAGAGTACTGCGATCACATTAGAAAAAATTGGCAATTAACTTCAGAAATAAAATAAATTAATAAATTCTCTGTCTTGAAGTGCAGCCTAAGCAGGGGTACTGTGCAATAAATGAGAAGGAGATCACTGGTAGCAACAAACCCAAAATAAATGAAGTATGGGGAAAGGTCAAGTTTAATGTAAAAAGTGTATCTTTTATAATGATGTCTTTAATTCTGAAAATTCTGGAATTCCATCAATGACAGAACATGTCAGAAAGTGTTGCTGTCTGGCAGGATCGCTGAGGAACTTACAGGCAAGTAAGCATCTTAAACTGTTGTCTGCAGGTTATGAATCAAGGGAAATTAATTCATTGGTTTTGTTGTTATTGTTCAAATAAAATCAGTTGGTACTAATCTCCATACTGCATCCCACCTCTTCCCACTAGCTTACGGCAGAGAGTTTGTCTTCAGACTATCAGGAGACTTTTTTTCTTAAATGCACAGTGTTTCCTGGTGTGCAGAAAGAACCTCCTTTTTTTCAGTTTATGCCCATTGCCTCTAGTTCTGTTACTGAACAACAGCTAAAAGCACTCTGTCTTCAGGTATTTATATACATTGGGAAGTTCCCTTTGGGACTTCTCCAGACAGAACTTCTCCAGCTTTTCACAGGTTGAAAGGAATGGGTTTCTATCAGAAGTATGAATAAAGGGTGGAAGGCACCTGTTTTTCATTGTTCCTTTAGATCCAAATATGATGGTTCAAAAATTATTACTTGTCTTTCTGTGAGGGAAATTAATTGATTGATAAATGTAATTAAATCAGGTCCTTGGGTCCGTCTGCTCAGAGCTTGGCAAGTATACTCTGAGGTTCTGGATTCTCCGAAGAGATAATTAGGCAAATTCTTGATTGTCCTTCTTTGTCTTATTTTCTCCATCTCCTTCTTGGAAATGCAGTAAGCTTATTTCCCATTTTGTTCTGCCAAATGTGGAAGTCAGTGGAAAATATATATCTTTTTTAAGCGGACAGGGAAAATGTTCTCCTAATGGATTCTCTAACTTAGTTACAGAGCAGACCAGAAGGATAGAATAAAAGTGCTCGTTGTTTTGGTTTGCTTCTTAACAAAGCTTTTACAAATACTGAATGCTTTGGATCTTATATTTTATTTTTCCTTTAAAAAATATAGGAGAAGTGAAGATTTATCAGTTAATTACAGTCTTCTCAGGAGATTAACCTGATACTCTTGAAATAAATTGTTTTCACTCCTTACCCACCCAGGCTATGAGATCTTTGCTTAAAAATTTTGATGATGTATGCATGTTACTTTCCTCCTGTGTAGACCCACCCATGTTTTTAGTTACACAGCGGTGAAATACATTGAACATCATTGAAACAACATGGAAATGTTACGGGGAAAAGAATGTTAAGAAGTATGAAACTCCATTCAATTTACATTTTTTTGAAAGGAAAGGTGTTTAAAATCACTTGACCTTTTCCCCTTTAGTACCAGTGTGTACTCTTGTATTACCAGCCTTAGGCAAAGACTTTTCACAATAACGTAAAAAATGAGACATTGTAAATTAAGTTTCACAGATGTTAGACTTTTGTAAAAAGTATTCCTAAACAGAAATACTACGTATTTCATAGACAAAGGCAAAACAATGTAAGTATTGCTCCTACTTACACCTTTCCAAATGTCATAAAGGTTTTTTTTCTCATATGTTCACATATGTATGTGTATATAAATTAATTTGGATTATGTATCATATAACTAGTGTGTTTTCTACTTAAATGTTTTTGGTTGGTTGGTTGGTTGGTTGGGTTTTTTTGTTTGTTTGTTTTTTGGTTTTGGTTTGTTTTTTTACAGTATGCATGTTCATATTTTAAACACAAACCCTTGTCTTTTCTAATCTGAACAAGAAGAAAAAAAAAAAAACACACAAAACTCCCTTGAGATTCCTCCTTAGTTTTTTCTTTTCTCAGATGTTGTAAGGTGGAAATCTTTTGAAGTTTATCTTTATCTTTTTTTCTTTTTACTTATAGTTTTCCCTTTCTCTTTATGTGTTTCAAAGAGAAAGTGAAATAAACAAGGAAGAATATAGAGAATTGGGGAGTTATATCAAAACTCAGCAGCTTGAGTTCAAAGACTAAGAAAGGAACCTTACCTTTATAAATAGGTGTTTCTTTATAGTTCTGACATTTTTTTTTACTTTTCTTCACTTTAAGTGGAAAATCCAATAGTTGCATTTACCTCCCTTTCTCTTATCCTTTTGTTAAGTAAAGACATTTGTTAACAAAAGCATAAAAGGTCAAGCAGGTCTTTCTGTTCTACCATGAAAAGTTTAAGGTGCAATTCCTGATAGTATCAAGTACTGCATTTAATTTCAAAAGAGATCTGAAAATTTTGTCATTGCAAATTTTAAGTCATACTTAAGAGTTTATGACTACACAGAAATGTTTATATGTTGATTAACAATAAAAAGGGAACTCTAAAATTCTTCATGTATAATATTCTGTCAATATGCAAGCCACTTGTGATGTCACAGTAATTGATGCTGTAATCTAAATTCCTGTATTCTGCCGCGGTTCATTCATTATCAGGAAGTATGTAATGCACCACTTGTTTGAAATATACACTATTTGGGTAAATTAGAACAATTACCAAGTTTTGATTTTCTTCTTTTTCCATGTTACTCTTTGTTTTCATATTTACTTGTTTTTCTATATTTGCCAAGCACAGTAGTGATTCCTTCATGTAATGAATCCTGGTAACAATACAGAATTTTTGAATTCAAGCAGAAGTACAGTAATAAATCCTTTAAAATCTTGAGATCTGCCACTGGAATAGTATTTGGAATATTAACAAGAGAGTTCACCCTGAATTAATGTTGTGGTGATAATACTTGATATTCCTTTAAAGACTTATAAATTGTTTTTCTTCTGTGTTTTGCACAACGTAATTGTCAATAAGAGAGCAATGGAAGAGACTGGAATGGATAACATAGATTTTATTTACAACCATTTACATCACTATTGACTCACATATTCTTTTTGTTTCCCATCTGCAAAATAATATCAGTGATAAAACAAACAAACAAACAAAACTGCAACAACAAACACTAACAAATTACAGTTTTATACATTAAAAAGCCACTTTTTTTACACAACTGATAAAGTTTTTATGTTCTTTCAATAAAACCAGCATGATTTAATTTTTGTTTTTATTAATATTCTACAAGTACCTTTTCAAAAAATGTACCTGATGTCTGCATGAACAACCAATGCCATGGGGTATCGGGAGAAAAATAAGTCTTAAAACTATCCTTCACACACTTCAATAAAGTAGTCTCACAGTCCATAATGGCTCCTCAGTATAAGGGGGACATGGATCAACTGAAGAGAGTCCAACAAGGATGATTAAGGGATGGAGCATATCTCATATAACGAAAGGCTGAGAGACCAGGAACTGCAGAAGAGACGACTCAGAGGGAACTCCCCAGTGTATATAAATACCCAAAGGGAGGGTGCAAAGAGGACAGAGACAGATTCTTTTCAGTGGTGTCCAGTGATGGGACCAGAGGCAATGGGCACAAACTGAAACATAGGAAGTTCGCTCTCAACATCAGTGTCACAGAGGCATCCCAAAAATCAATTTTAGGCAGACAAAACGTTCCAAAGCAGGCTTTATTCTAGCCAGAAAAGTGTAGCCAATAAACGGACTAGAAACAGGGTTTATATAATTATCTAGTGCTCCAACAACATACAATACAGGTTTGGATATCAGTTGAGGAGATTATTGGGGTATGACAACATAAGAATAATGAGGATCCACAACATGCCCGCATACACTCACAAGAAACAAAACTAGAGCCCTCTCACTCAAGGGTACCCAGAAGAAATAATGATTTGCCTGGGTTAGGCAAGGACTCATTCAAGGATATAACCAGCAGAGAAAAATAACCACTCACCAGGCGAGGAGGTGAGGAACAATCAGTCCCAGGAAGTCTCCTTAGATGGTATCCCAGTCTAAGGGGAAGCCTCAAATTCACAGACACACTGCTCCAGAAAGACCACTCAAAGGGGGTCTTTGCTGGGGTCCCATTTTATAGCCTGGTCAGATCTGGCTGTGGGCATTACGATATGGTTCAGAAGCTCCTCAGCTTCTCTGTGCACCTCCTTTGTTGAGGACCCTGTCAACTGACTGACAGTTCCAACCCTCCTGTCCCCGAGCCGGGGCGAAGTGAAGTCACTCTGCCCCCAGTGGGCACGAGTGACTGGCAGCACCATTCTAGGTGTGTAGATGGGCACAGGCACAGTGGGGCACAAAAGGTGCTAAAGAGCCATCAACTGTCCTATTGAAGGCTCTGGATCTCATCAGGGGGGTGTGCAACTGCCACAATCAGGAAACATTTTTTACTGTGAAGGTGATCAAGCATTGGTATAGGTTGCCCAGGAAGGTTGTAGAGAAGGACCTGGGAGTTCTGGTCAGCAACAGGTTGGCCATAGGTGAGAAGTGTGCCCTTGCAGCAAGGAAGGCTAACAGTATCCTGCGGTGCATTAGGAAAAGTGTGACCAGTACGTTGAGGGAGGTTATCATCCCCCTCCAGTCTGCCCTGGTGAGACCACATCTGGGGTACTGTGTCCAGTTTTGGGCTCTCCTGGAGGGAGTCCAGCGGCGGGCTGCAAAGATTATTAGGGGTCTGGAGTATCTTTCTTATGAGGAGAGACTGAGACTGGGTCTGTTCAGCACGGAGAAGAGAAGGCTGAGAGAAGATCTTATAAATATCTCGAGGATGAGTGTCAAGAGGATGGGACCAGACTCTTTTCAGTGGTGCCCAGTGGTAGGATGAGGAGCAACGGGCACAGACTGAAGCATAGGAGGTTCCATCTGAATATGAGGAGAAACTTCTTTACTCTGAGGGTGACAGAGCCCTGAAACAGACTGCCCAGAGATGTTGTGGAGTTTCCACCTCTGGAGACTTTCAAAACCTGTCTGGACGCATTCCTGTGTGATCTGCTCTAGGTGAATCTGTTTTAGCAGGTGGGTTGGACTAGATGATCTCCAGAGGTCCCTTCCAAGACTAACCATTCTGTGATTCTGTGAAGTAACAGCTACCTGTAGTAAAGCAAAACTCATGTGAAAACTGCAGCAAAACTGATCATAAATATCTCTCTAAACTCTACAACTTTTCTCAGTTGATTTGTTTGGATATAAAAGATTGTCAAGGTCTTAAAAAGTGATACCGGAGAATTCTTCCTTCTGCAAAAGACAAGACAAAAATATGCTGCTTCTGACTTGGAGAAAACACCTGATGAATGTAAGAGAATGTCTTTGTTTCATAAAACCATGTAATTTTAGCTTACAATTAGCTTACATGTACAATTAGCACATCTAGCTTAAAATGTATTTTTCTTCAAAATTATCAAAGCTGGAACATATCAAAGGGAAACAGCAAATGGTAGAAGAGGCAATTATTTGTATCAGAATATCAAATTAAAGTCGCAACTGAAAACAAGGCACCACTGTAAGCTGCTCAAATGCACAATCCAGATAAACAGAAGAGACAAAATGAAGCAGCATAAAAATACTGATTCATAGTGTTATTTGGAAATGAATAATATAATTTCAGAAAACATATTCAGATTTTGATACATCTAAATATTCACAGAATGCAGGAGACCCATGTAAGAGGAACAGAGATCTGAATTTTGCCCAAATATACAAAAAATGTTATGATTAAAAATTGTTCTGTTTTTGTTTCTAGTTTTATATCTGACCAGAAATTATGTCTTGGAAAACTTACGTGATAAAAATCAATTAAATAACAATAAATTAAAGTTTTCTAGCAGAGAAATACGTTGCCGAAGAGTTCCCAATAAACTCCACCATTGTTTGCATTTTATGAAAAGTAACTGAATCACAGGGAGTAATGACTCACATCTATAAAGATGTTTAAATTCCTACTGTCCATTTAGATGCTTAGTTTCTCATTGAAAGCAATTGCAATTTTGTCTCTGAGATGTAAACGACAGCCCTCAATTTTGTTGAGCTACCTTTAATAACTCACCTAAGATAATGTATGAAATATACCATGGAGTCGAGGACTAAGCCAATGTCTCCTGGCTCTGAGGATATTTTTGCATGGTACTGAACAGGATAAAATGCAGAGAAATAAGACTCATACTGTCATTGCAAAAATGACAGTAGGACTAAAGCTATTTCCTACGATAGCTGCAGAGATGGCAACAGTGTAGATACACTCTAAACTGTTTTATTTAAGCATAGGTACCTCCTTTGTCCCTCGTACCACCGAGAGTAACCAATTTCTTGGACTAATACATAGTTGAATTTTGATAGACTTCAAGGACTCAATTAAATCTGAATACTCTACAAAGTTTCCAAATTGACATGGTCAAATGAATAAGTGAAAAAAAAAAAATATTTTTAAGTGTGCAATTACAGTGTAATGGAATCCCCCCTGTTTTCTGAAATGGATTTCTGCAAAATATGGCTTCAACAAGGGGAAAAAAAAAAAACAAAACAAAAAAACAGAAAACCATCACCAAAAGAATTGGTCTCTAAAAATTTGCTTCAAACTGAGAAATCTACACCCTGGACATCCATCTGCACCCATCTACATGTACTGAAAAGTCAGCCTGGAAATAGGAGGAGGACTGCCTGAGTAAGGGGCAGAATTAGAATCCTAAGAAAATATTCTGATTCTGTTTGCATTCCTCAGCATGATCACTGTCACAAATTTGATCCCATGCAGTGAGTAAAGTAGAAGAGCTACACAAGCTTAATAATTGCTGAACTGATAAATATGCATATGGAAAAACAAATTGTCCCCAATTAAAGATTTGGATGAATATTTATGATATTTCAAAGAAAAATTCAGGAAAAAAAAAAAAAGAAAAAAGTAATAAACATCCAGCTGGCTGCCCAAAGGGGACAGATTTAGATAAACAATCAAGCAGAATGGGAATAAATCTAATCTACTAGTCAACTGTTTCAATATCCCAAATTAATTTTTGACTACAGCAGAAAAAACATTAGGCATTCTGCAAGTTAAAAGCAAGGCATTCCACATCTTTATCAGCCATATCTCTGATATTAGTAGGAATTCTCCAGCTCAAACTGAGTCAGAAAAGTTTTATCCGATCACTTAACATGAATCAGTTATATACCTCAATCCACACTGTATTTTGAAATTGAATCATCCAACACTAAACTAGGGACTACTTACAAAATTTACTTTAACATCTAACCTGAGAAGTTGGATTTGGGTCTCACAGTCAACTGACAGAGCTCGGTGACCTCAGCCCTGACTCATTCTGCTAGACTAGGGGATGTTTGTGGTGCCAATAACCACATTATACTCCTATGCCTCTGTGTTAGGGACCACTGGGCTTCCTTGTGGAAGAAGCCTGCTCTTACATGATGTCTCTTGTCCACTGCACTGTAGGTAAAGATTTAGTTGGATTGTACTGTAAAAAAATTTGCGCAGGTTCATCTTTTCCTTCCTTGAAGTTTGTACGATGCCCTTAGTTCAGCATGGGCTTGTGTCTAAACTATGGACTGGTTTTGTATTTGGACCTGAGGCTGGCTCAGTTCAGTGAAGGATGCAATATATATGCATAGCAAGTGGCCCCAGCTACTCTTATTCTGCTACTTCAGTTATTTGGTGTGAGCTCTGGATTTCCATCACTGCCACTTGTAACTCTGCAGTGATTCTGTCTGCGGGAAACTTCCCCTTCATTGCCATGGGGAATGCAAACTGTATTGGTGGCATTTATATGTCCATGACTTTTCTGGATTCTTTCCTGCTACTAATTACCAACAGTAACAGCAAGGAAAATCTCACGAAAAAATAATGTATTGAGTTGGCTACAGCACTGTGCCTCTTGGCCTTTGATGAAGACTTTGACACCCTGATTTAGCTCTTCCTACACTACAGTTGTCTGCAATTCTCAATTTCACTGCACTGGATTAAAAAGTGGATGCCACACCAAGGAAAGACGGTATTTCACCTATCAACAAGAAGTGAACTGCTGAGGACAAATTTAAAATCTAGATGTAGTATGATAAAAGTCTAGTGAGAAAAGATCTGCCAGTATGAGCGCATATGTCAAAATGCAAGGTTCAGCTTCTTGTAGCACAAGTTTGGAAGTGACTTTGAAATGTGTGCAGAATAGGTCACAATTGAGCACGGATGAGAAGAATTATTCCTGACTTCTAACCTTTTTTTTTTTTCTTTTTTTTTTATTTCTGATTGTTGTCTTTCATTTTCCATTTCTTTAATTTAAAAAAAAAAAAAACAGGTTATGAAATAAAGATATTTCTGATTAATCACGTATTTTCCCATTCTGTGGCTTACTTCAGCACATACTTGAATTTAAATAATGTAAAACATTTTGGCAGTGCCAAGTACAGGAGACAAGCATCTGCCAAATTATATAAACTGACGTGTAGGAAACTAAAACAGAAAAGCAATACTTCCTTGGATGTTCTTCTCAACCTTTATATTAAAAACTTAACCTTTTATATTTTCGGAATCCTACTTATTTCACCTATGAATTATTCAGTATTGTTACTTCGTAATTTTCTCTGATGTTAATTCTCTCATTTCTGTGTATTTTTTCTTACCAGTTACAGTTAGTACTTTCCCATGAAAACTGAGATAAAATAGCCCTTCATGCCACTCCATCCTCTCGATCACCTTCTGATAATCAGTCTTGCTTTGCTTTCTCTTTTTTCTTTCAAACAAACAAACAAACAAAAAACCCAAACCTCTCCTCTAGTTTCTTCCTCACATTTTTCCCAGCCTTTGTGAAAAATGGTGAATCCGCGCACTTTCATAAGCCACCTCTAAAAGATAAGTAAGGAAAATCTCTAGGATCTGAAATCCTTCATTTCTGAGGGTAGTTCACTCCTATATGAACATGCATATTTACAAAGCAAGGCTTCAGAATTACAAGGGAGGAAAAATATGAAGCACTGCAGATACTTTCGCTAGTATTTGTGAAGTATTGGAATTTAGAAGATATCTCAGAATTTTTGTTGGTAAGGAAACTAAATATTTGAGCTCTGTATTTTCAGGCATGTTTCTACTGGTTTTATTGCTATTAGATACTTGTCAAGAAAAAAAAAAAGTTATCAGTCTTCTACATACAAGACAGTTAACATTCAGTTTCCTACTTGGACAAAAATATTGGAGAAATGTATCTAGAGAAAAATATATGAGTATTTCAGAAACTCACACACTTTGAAAAATATGTATTCTGGTCTAAGAATACTCAAATTGCCATACTTTTTCAAACTGGTTCAGTCCCTCAATGGTTGCCAGTATTAAATGTTAAGAGACAGATGAGATTTCTGAAGTCGCATTGAAACGGCTGACTACAGGATCTTTCGTTAGTTTGTTTGCTTATTCATAATCCTAGAAAGTTAGTGTCCTATCTGATCATAAAGCATTTGGTTAACCTCATCACATTAGTGTTCTGTTGCAGTAAATTCTGTTGCACATTATGACATCCAGTGAACAGTTATTCTCAGAAGTTAAAATGTATCCACTTTCTGTTCATTCTGTGTGTCCACTTCTTCTCATCTTATGAAAAAAAGTTAGGAGCTCTCATTTTCAATTTCAATCCTATTTAGATGGAACATGACAGAATTAAATGCTGATTGGACTCACTGCTTGGATGTAAAACATTTCCATTTCTATTGTATCTTATTTTGGCCAAGGTGAGAAGCACCGAACTTTGAAATTTAGTCTAACTTTACCTTCTGTGTGATTTTATTGTAATTCATCTGTCTATTTTGTAAGACTCACAATATTTCTCAGGGTTCTAGTTAAAAAAACAAACAAACAAACCAAACCTAGAACATGTCTTTGTAGTTTTACTGCTGTGTTCCCTATTATTTCTTTATATTTCTTCCATGTTTTTTTTAAATAACATAAGTCAATAGTGAAGGTAAAAAAATAAGTAAAACTGAACATATTTAAAAATCTAATAGTTTTTGAGAGTGTCTAGAGTAAAACAAATATTAATTTGTTTTCATTTTTAGTGAAATAACCTTTACATTTTAGCACTTCAGAACTCCGAAATATCACCTTTAAATTGAAATCACAGACCAGAAGCTTGCATTTCAGACTAGAATTTCTAAGGATACTGGAAATACATGAAAGACATATTTTCTAATCTATATATTCTTAACTGTAGGTTTATAAAACATGGCAATGATGTTCATACAAATGCCAGAAGGTGAAAGTAAATAGATAGCTTTATTTAATAAGAAGACTACTGTCTGGTTTTGCATCTTTTTTTTGTTTTTGTTCTATTTGTTTTGTGTTTCATCGTGCATTACATATTACAATTCTTAGTACTCACCATTGATTTTGAAAAATCATTTATTATCATAAGTATGAAATTGTTTTGACTGCCAATGAACTTTATACTGATTAAGGAAAATGGTGGATTATTCAGAAATTTGATCAGTATTTGCAATAATTATGATAAATAACAGGCTAATTTGTAATTTTACCTAAAGAATCTGTAGGCAACTTTTTTCTTTGTGATAATTTCTTAAGGCGTACTTCTTGACTTGAAAAAGGACTATGAGCATAGAAGGACTCTTTGTACAAAGTTCAGAATAACTTATTTCGGATTATAAAACACGAATTTTGTTGGGAAACTGGTTGGCCTGGAGAACAATGCTCTGTATAATATTTGACTTCGGAAATGTGTACTCAGATACATTTTCTGTAGATATTCCAAATGTGCTTCATCTTGGACCTTGTGGGACTAAGAAGGTGATGCTTTTTCCATGTTTGCTCTATCCCCCAGGTCTCCACCAAGACTGCCCATAATAATTTGATTTATTATCTGCTCTGCTTTTCAAATTGAGTGCTTGCTTTTCAGGAAATTGTCACCTGATAGAGGAGATGTTAAATATCAGAATGGTTATTTTTCATCATTATGAAGGCAAGGAGAATTATAATTAATAGAAGAGTCTTGTATTTGTTCTATACTGGAAATAACTCCATAGGTTTCAAGGGTTTTGCAACAATATTAAACTGTATGAGTCCCATGTTTCTTATAAAATGTGAATGGATAGCACTAGTCATATCACTCTGTTGTATTTGGGTTGAGAGACCTACAAAAGGAGTGGTAGAGGGTTCCCATTTCACCACTTAACTCCTCAGCCTCCAAATTTTGTAAACGTACTTTCTCTTCCTTTTTATCATTCTCTATGTATTTCTTTTTGCTCTTGTATATTGCTGGAACAAAAATCTCACTTACAAAATCATTAGGTTAAAAACATAACAATATTTAGGGTCCAAACTTGAGATTTGGCAAGGTTTAAGGAATACTATCTTCTGGAAATTTCTAAGTTCAAGGGTAGTACAAACTGTGTGGGAAAAAAAAAAAAAGGGTTTATGCAAAACCAAAGAGAGTTATTTAAATTGCAGTCTTTCCCAATGCTAAGGAGAAGGCAGATCAGTATATTCACTGTTTATTTCACTGTTGCAGAATTTTGGAGATGCTATATGTAAGAAAATCCTGGGGGCCAATGGGAAGTGAGCAGAGTGAGATACAGAGCTGAATAAAACTCACAGGCTAAAATTGTCAAAGTACTGCTGTATTCAGTAAGAGCATAACTCGCCCCAAATTGGTAACTAGGCAGATGTGAAAGATACCATTTTTTAAGATAATGTTGAGTAAAACTGTTATGGTATTCCTGAGAACCAAGTCTGCTGCTCTTAGTCAGCCTTCAGTTTGCGCTTCTCAGTAAAAAAATTACAGGTTTAAGAGAGTTGGGCTGAGCTGTGAGAAGCAGGAGAGGTGGGAAGAAAAAGACTAAATTGCTACTGAGTCACATTGGAGAAGATACTGCTACGGACAGGACATGGGGAGTAGCTGGTCTCTTTTGGTGACGCTGTCATCTTCTCCCAAAAGAAGGATTTTTTTCTGACAGAATAAGGGAAGATCAGACCTTTACAGTGTTTCTCTTGAAGTTTGGATCTAACTTCTAAGTTCACCTGGGAATTGCTGTTCTGCACATTTGAAGAGGCAGAAAATCTACAGTGACTTCTGGAAAAAGCTTATTTCTCTGTATCAGCTATGAAGATAAATCCATTAACATAAGAAGTTTAACTGAGTATATCCACTCAGCAGAATGAATCAGATTTTCTTTTTGAAGATCTACATAAATGTAATGTTTGTGATTTAAAACTGAGTGGGGTGATGAACCTGGACTATTTGACATTTTAAGTTTTGTTCTTTGCATTTCAGAATAACTAAAGAATGTGGTTTTAAATATAACATGGGATCCTTAAGTTCAGTTTGACAGAGCTAACATTTTTATACAGAAATATGTTAACAACTGGGTACGCATTGATGCAAATTAAATGATTGTAGATATCAGCAAATGACTTCTTTAAACATGTTTCCTCCTGTAATTTTTTTGTTTATTTTTTGGCTAATTTGGGTGTAAAATATTATGCCTCCAATACTATTATTTTATTAATAAACAATTATATTAGTTAATAATTTTGCACCTGAGACTAAATTCACAAACAAAGAAGAGATTTCTGTGTCAGCTTACAGGCATTAAAATATACTGTAATGTATGCATGAAGTTTAATAGGTCAGTTAAAGAAAGAGTTATGAGTTTAACCAAATTCTACTGTGTATCATGTTCTCATTCTTGCAGAAATTACGAGGTGGTTTTAGACTAATGCACTGTTGCTTTGCAGTAAGCACTATGAGCAGCAGATATTTTTAGAAATAATTTATTTTTTCTATTGTCCAGTGAGTTATGGGTATCTTTATTTAATAACGTTCTATATAACAATGAATGACAGATTTCTTCATGCACAATTTCACTTTTATAAGAAGTTTTCCATTCTTACTTCGCATAGCAATGTGAATGTTTAGCATAGCATAATCTGCAAGGCTCAAGTAGGTCACTCAATCCAGTTCAGAAGTATATACTCCATATGCTTGTGCTGGGATGGGAGGCAGACCTACTGTCTAAATTATTCCTACTTACAGTTCTTCATGTGTAATGAGAAAGATAGAGATATACAGTGGTATATGTACCTCATTTTCTTCCTTCCTTTGTGTTGCAACATGAGAAATATTCAGCTGCTTTACATTTGTGAGAGTAACTTCCCAAGAGGAGCTCAGGAGTCACACCATTCAAAGGACCATTCATTAGACAGGCTGCATGCAGCCAGCCTCTGGTGGAGTCCATGCTCTGTGAGCATAAATTCAGGCTTTTCGGTGACAGTAAGCCTCAGCACCTGGGGACATTCCTGAATAAACATAATTACTAATGCCAGCTTAGCCTTAATAATCATGCAATACACACGTTTGGTTTTGTTACTTATATAGCAATAATCACCATCTTGGCCTCTTCATATATACAGGCGAATAACATTTGATTCCTTTATGCAAGGGATATACATATAAAATGCTTCAGTGTCAGGGCGCTGGGTGGACTGGTGGCTCACTGGGGACCAGGCACTGGGAGCTGCAGGGACTTCCCTGTGGTGGCCTGGCAAGGCCTGGCAGCCAAGGCCCGTCCCACTGCCCCAGACAGGCAGCTTCGGGGTACTGGGGCAGCCCTAGACCCTCACACTGGGCACTTTCCTGGGGACCAGGACATACTGTGGCCAGGCTGGGATGTAGGCCCACAGCTGAGCCCAGATCAGCAGAGCCCATGGCCAGCAGGGCAGGGTTGTGAGAAGCTGGAGACACTGTGGAGTCACTGGGACAGGGGCTGACCACACCAGGGAGGGTTGAAATGGGGTCCTGGGCTGTGAGCGAGATGGGAAGATATGGCATGTGATCTGAAAGGGACTCCTGAGCAGGGTCGGGGAGGCCCTAAGGGGACTGGGCAGGGACAGGCAGGCCCATTGGTGCTCTTCAGGCCCTGACATGGAGGTCATCAGACCTCTGGAGCTACTGCTGATTCCAGCTCTATTCTTTGCATTTGAAACAAGGAATCCTGGGAAAAAAGTTCTTCTGTGCTTCTACTGTATCAGAGCTTATCTCTGTAACAATATAGAGACTCCCTTTGAATAAAATTTAGTATTTTAATATTTTTAATACAGACAGACGATTCCAACAGTATGATTTTAATATGTCGATGTATATATATAAATACCTATGCAATTTCATCTCTAAATGCTTTGTGTAAATCTGGACACGTGCTACTGTCTTGTCTTTGGAAAGCTTGTTATATCAGTGCAAAAATATAAGAAAAGAAAATATGAGAAAAACCCTGCTGTTTTCCTAATTTATGGAATAGTTTGGCTTCATTGAGGGCTCAGGTGAAGCCCTAAATTGGTTAGTGATCTACATGAGATCATTCACCAGTACAAAGAGAAAAATGGCTAGGAATGGATAGTTCCAGTCACTGAAGTGTTGCTTTAGGGAGTCTTACCTCCACTCTATCTTATCTAAAGCCAAGTACAGGTATCCCTGCTGGGGCTTTGCTTTGTAAATCAGTCTCAAGACAGCCTATATGATGAATTCATGGAGTCGCGTGTTGTCAAGGTTGTGGATCCAGGCTAAAGAGACAGGCTTCAACATTGATAATGTGTTCTTACCTTAATACATTATGCCTGTGATAGATTCAGCTCCTCAGCCACAACTTGGGTTATTGCACCCTTCTGGGTAATCCAGGTGTCCCATAGCTATGTCCGGATTAATTAATTAAACAGAACCATGCTTCATTGCTGTGGATTGCAATTCATTTTTCTGTGCTAGTAAATGATCAGAACAGTCCTTGACATTTGGGACTTTGGAACCGTGCAAATTAGCACTGCTCTAAATGCCTTTCAGGCACACCTTAGAAGTTAGATGTCCCAAGAACTATCCCTGGCTGTCTTTGGAGGCTGAGTTTGTAAATGTATATGCCCACTTCTCTGGACCCATTAGTGTCTGGGAAAATGCCTTGTCATACTTCATTTAGCAGCACAAGTGCAGCCACAAGGATCATGCAGAAGGGAGTTGTGCATCTACTCTATATTAAAAAAGGTCTTATTTTCTTTGCCAACAAGCGTGGGAGGCAGTATGAACTGGTTGTGTGAGACTCATGTTGTGTTCTTACTGAATATTTTATTTTTTATTTTAAATATATACTTTTGTGCCTACGGATCAGAAAGTCAAGGAAAAAAGGCACCATGGAAGACATTTCTGTATATATATATATATAAAAATATATATATAAAATTTGTTTATGTCTGTGAATACCAGAAGAAAATGTAGAAAATAGGAAAATATTTTAAATATTTCTGCATTTACTCTATATGATCAGGTTTTCCACCAAATTATATTTAATGGAAAAGAATGGATTAAAGTCCTGCTTTGGGCAAAAAGAGAGGAAAACTGAGCCTAGCTGTCTAGAATCTTTAGAATTGAACAGGCAATGTGTTTTAGAGACTGTCTTTGCTGAGACAGTGGGGAGTGCCAGCCAATGGACATTAACTTTTAACATTGAACTTCCCTGGAGTGAGCTTCAAAAGAAGCATGTTGACTGTGTTTAAGAAGAATAGCAGGAGAAAAGCAAGAGAGACACTGGAAAGAGTGGAGGCTTCCAAATCCTTCATGAATTTTAAAACATGATTTGCTTTGTTTTTGGCACTGAGAACTTTCATTCTGTAATCCAAATAATGATTAATGACTGTTTGGTTTAAGGGAAAAAACCCGTTTCTTAATAATTATCACTGATGATCAGCTGAACTTCCCGAATTTATTCAGAGCTAATTAAAGTCCCTCTAGGGCACAGATGATAAACAGAAGTATTGTGACTCACTGTCCTACATTTAGAGGCAAAGAAGCCAGGGTGGCTCAACACTATGTAAAATGTAATAGCTGGATTTGAGACTAATTGAATAAAATATCTAAAAAAAATCAGAATTCTGAGCAAAAATCAGTTGCATGCTCCGTAACATGTAGAAATATCTTATTGAAATAAGAGATTACACCTTGGAAAATTGAGTGAGAAAACCTGGAAGTCTTGCTGTCATAGGCAGAGTGATCATGAGAAAAGAATGCCTTTCTCTAGAGTTATCTTTATATTTTTCAACACTTAGGGAAATACGGAAGGAGGTATGGTAGTCAAATAATCTTCCTACTTTCCTGTTCCATGCAGAGAGATAACACTTCTGAGGTACAGAAGCAACAAGAAAGAGACTATTCCATCTCCTTGCAACACTATTTTTATACTTAATGTACTCTCCCAAACTCTTCCCAAAAACTCAATATGAGTAAGGAGAGCAGCATCTTGAATCCATATTTTCTGTATTCCAAACCATCTCCCCAGACACTAAATTATAGATGGTTATTGATTCAATAAAATTATTTAGAAGAGTAAGTCCTGACATGCATTTGTTCTACTCAGATATTTTTTCAGTGGGTATATCCTGACCATTTCTATAAGAAAAGATAATAAATGTGTAAATTAAATAATTTTAGCAGTCTAGTTACTGTTTTATTTTTGTTTCGGCCTCACCTTTGCAAGATTTGTTCTAAATCCAAGGAGAGCACTATCTTGCTCCATCACACAATCTGTTTTTCAGGCTACTTCAGTTGCTATTAACCTGTCACCCCCTCCCCAGTTCTCTCTGCACAGGGAAGTTTGGTCTGCCTCCTGGAAAGAAAATTACTAATTATAGTGTTAATTTAATGCTGCAATTAGTGGAACTCTGATGAAATGTACAAATTCTTTCAGTTGCTTACACTGGCGTTTATGGAGTCACACTGGTATAAACGTCATGGAAAAACCATTAACCAAGATGTGAATCTGAAACTTTAGTTATTGGCCCCTCCCCTACTCCTTAGGATTTAAAGTGTCACATTCTTCTAACTGGAATGAAATATATTCACAGCTATCAAATAATGTAAATAGTGTGACCTGGAGACCTGGCAAACTAACAAGAAGCCCTGCTGCAGGACACAAATAAAGAAGTCGTTTAAAAAAAATTATATTTCCTGCTGGTTGGTTTCTTTCTGTGTAATACCTTAATACTTGTACTGTCTTGTTCCACAAAACTGTTATTTCTGGTTCTTACAGATAAATCCCATGTCTTACAACTCATTGGATTTTTTTTTTTTTTTTAGTAGAACAAGAAGGTTTTCATAGCTAATAAAGAATTATTCAACAATTTTACCGGAAGTTTCATTCTTTCTGCCCTCCCCTCTGCCTCTGTCTCTTTTTCCCTTTCTCCCCAGCAAAAACAAGACTCTTCACCTGAGGGAGGACAAAAAAAAAAAAAAAAAAAAAAAAAGATATTTAAGAACAATCTTATAAAGCATCAAGGAAGTTGTAATTTACATAATTAATTTTCTGTTCTGGAATATTCTGCCAGGACTGCTAAGATCTTCTGATATAAAATGAGCACTCATAAATGCCCTTGGAACCAAAAGGTTTTGCTCATATTAGAGAATGCCACTAACAGTGAAGTAAAAGTACTGGGAAATCTAAAAAAAAAAAAAACAACTTCAGGACATATAAAAATACTTTTTTTCAGGAAAAGTTAGTCAAATAAATTCTGCATTTAGTTAAAACCAGACTTTTTTTGTCCTGTTCTGCTACTGTTGAAAACAATCCAATGAAGAACTTCGATCAAGGCTACAAAATATATCTAATTCATGCCTGAACACATTTTAAAACAGTTTTTAAAATCAAGAAAAAGTAGTTGTAAACGTATATATGTATTGAAGGAGGGGCGTTAAATTCATTAGGACAATGGCATTGTGTTGTAGCATAGTACTATGTATAAATAAATCTATTCATATAATAAACTTCCATCTAAGAGATACAACAGTTTATTATGAGGCAATGTGAACAAAATTGTCCTAGCATCATCAAAATGACTCATTATTATCTCATTACAGCTAAAGCCAACTCTTAATAACTTTTGTCGTCTCCTTTAATATTTTTAATTGCTTTTTCTTTTAGGTTTTTAATCAAATAAAAAAGAAGAAAAATAAATTTTTACTGGTATGCAGAACAGAAACCAACCCACAATTATTAAAAAAGTAATTAAAAAGGGAGACAAGTATCTTCTTATATATAAACAATATTTTGTGTATCTTGATATCTTTTATGTTTTTGAACATAGAATGTGAAATAGAATAATTATATTAATGCAGTCCCTCAGTATCTCTACTAGTTTGAGTGACACAGAGTGGATAACCCCTTCTGAGAAGACCAGTGACTTCACACTGCACGGTACATCAGCATGAGTTTCCTTTAGGCTTCCTGTGTCTTAAATCATATTTATATATATATAAACACACCCTTCCCCCCTCCCCCTGGCCCCCTGTTCATAGCATCTGAATTTAAGTAAAGGCTGTGCTGGATAATCACATATGCTAGAGGATTCAAAGTCTGCTTGGATGGTGTTGGAACACATCTTCTACAGGGCTTGAATAACCAAACTCAATGCAGCCAAATCCATATTGCTAGCATTCTCTGTTATGAATAAATCCGCAAACCCACCAATTTTAAGTTGGAGAGAACTGCTTAGTAGATACACATTCTTTTAGCCTTGGAATATGAATGCATGCATATATATTTTTTCCCTGATGTTCAAATGCTAATAATATTAGCAAAGAAAAACAGACATTGCAGTTTTAACTGCATAATCTGCATATTCAGATTATTCAGTTAACTACAAAAAACATCAACTTCCACTACTTAATTCCACAAATCTGAGACCATTTTCAAACATACACTAATACAGTAAGCACTAGTCTCAGCCTGAATCTCGAATGCATTTGTGTTCCTGTTGGTAATACTTTACGTCTCTCACCAAAGCCTTAATATTGTGTATTTCAAATTAGATGTTTCATTTTACATGTTGATTGCTGCATACTGTCTTTGCTTAATCTCAAAAGATTTTCTGAATGGCACTTCTTTATCTAAACATCTATTCGTATTTTATTGCAAAACAAATATAAGAAAGATTATATATGAATGATGGAATTAATCATCTGAATGAGGTACTATGACAAGTAACACAGTAGAGTTGAAGAAATGAAACAAGTGAATAAATATGAAAAGGAGGAACATCTTCCTCTGACACTTTCTTTTTCTTTGCTATCTTACAAATGTTATAACATTTTTAACTATGCTGATGATTGAATTCAGAAACATTTATGCACTAAATAATAACAGATCTATTCTCTGTAGAACAACTGATTTATTTATTTATTTATTTATTTTCTTCCCACTCAAATGGAACTTTTTTCATGGCAAACCCCTGATTTTGTTGTGGGAGAAAAACAAATAAAATCAAGTATTTTGCTAACATAGCAAAATGTCACTACACTACTTCTGCTTCTGAACTGAACCTCAATAGCAGATGGAAGTCGCTCCTTGTATATAGTCTATTGCTTCTATGAAATGGTACCTTTAATGTGCACCCAGCAATAGATGAGTGCCGCTTCTCACAGAAGTGTGAGTTTGAACGTCAGCAGGACTTATACACATATTTAGTGGGTCCCAGAGCCAGGATGTGGGAGTTATTTCTTCTAGAGCAGTAATCACTGTAAGCTTGATTGAAACCAGCCAGATACTTTCTGCATACCTTAAGGAATAGTGATGTTATTACTTATCTTTAATGCTTAAAGTTTGTGTTCATATATGGAGCACTTCTTTTCACAGTTTGAAAGATATGAGAACTATAGCGGGAAATACAAATTAAAGGTTTGAAAAAGTTACATTAGTATTCTGAATGTAAAGAGCCTGAAGGAGCTAAACATGATGAACCTCAGCAAGGTTCAATCAATATTAAGATACAATCAATACTTGAAATGTAAGATCCTACAGCATAGCAATATAAATCAAAGAATGAAATTATTCACAGGAGAAAGAGCAATGCCCCAAAGCTAAAATATTCTGAGCTGTACAGAAAAAAAAAAAAAAAAAAAGGTTATTAACAGAGAAAGCAGTCAAGAAGACTAACAGATTACGAAGGAATTTGGGACAATCAAGACTGCTTATATTTGAAACTATCTTACATTAAATAGTTATGAGTAGTCCTGAAAATGCTGAGGATCAGAATGTGCATCATGAAAAATCCTTCTTGGTTCTGTCACTTATGATCTGTTACAATTTCTGTTTTCTTCTGCAACGTGTTGATTTCTTTTATAATTGCCTCAGAAACATCCCTTGGGGCATTAATATGATTAGGTTATTCTTTCAAAGTATCGTTTATTTAAAAAACCATTTTTCCTCCATCGAGTTTACTCTAGGATCTACTTTCTCTGCCTTAGACGCTTTTAGTTTAGACTAATCTCCAAAGATTTAATTACTTACAAGTGTCATGGATGATCTTATTTACTGTTTCCAGTCCTTAAGCTTCCTCTCTGAAATTGTGCCGCTGTTTTATTTTGGCTGGTAGATGGTAATTTCAGAAAATAAACTCTTCACCCCCACAGAGCTGTCACATCTGTACACTCTATTTTGTATAGGTTCGTGAAAGAAAAACTTTTGAGTTTTTTCCTTCTTTCTTTTCTGGAGATGTGATCCAAAGATTACAGTAGAAATGTAGTATTCACGTAACACTGAAGGTTAAAAATTTCTGACCTCAATGTGCCCAATGAATACTTATTTTAGAATGAGGGAAGAGGGCAAAAGTGCAGAAAGAAAGCTACTTCAAAAGTTATGTCACATTTCATCATGACATACAAGTTTAAGGAAGCTTAATAAACAAGAAAAAAAACCAAAACAAAACCCTTCCTCTTTTACATTCAGAACTGTAGATCTGTTCTATTGCCACTCCCATTCTCTGGTGCCTTCTTTCTGCCCTTGCCTTATCTCAAATGCTCTTGCTTTGTCATTTCTTTAATCCATGGTGACAGCATCCAGAGCTCATCTTCCTGCAAGTTGCTTCTATCAAATAAATCATTGATAAAATACTTGATTCAAAAATTTATTTTACTTGTTATTCCTCATGAAGTCTCACAGATTTACATTAGTAAAGCAACATTCAAATTATTTATCTGCTCACAATAAATATATTAGTGGAAAAAATTGTTATCCTTCTGAGGAAAGAAAATAATATTGTAATTTAAATACTTATGTAAATACCTGATACCTTACCTATTCCAGGTGTAACTGATAGTCAAATTAATATAATCTGTACCTGATCTTACACACATATCTTCTGCAACCTTAAGTAGAATGAATGTAGTTAAAATCCGGACTAATGGTATTTATCTGTTCAATTGCATTTCTAATAGTCTATAAATGCATCATATTAAAAGGCTGAGTAGAAGAAGCCTTGGTCATAAAGCCTAGAACACCCTCTTTCAAAAATTTTTGTTCTCTTCATAAGTATGCAGCCAATAAAAACCTGATTTGTACCTTTTGTATTAAAATTCTTTTAAGATTTTTCTGCTACCCTGTTTTCAAAATGAAATAAATTTAGTAAACCTGAAGCAAATAAAGCAAATTTGAGCAACTGAAAATTTTCCCTATAAATATGTGATATAACTTTCAATGACATAGATACACTTTTTTTTTTCCTGCTTTTGTTTCAAAAGTGTTTATATTGTGTGACCGTCTGGTAGTGACCCTGACGAATTATTAGCAATTGATGTCCCCATTGTGCTGACTGAGGTCTAGAATGAGTAGATAATTTAGACTCCATTCCTCAAGGATTTTACTCTTTGAACCAAAAGGTACACAATTTCAGTGAGATTTGGTGAAACATCTGAAGTCACTGTCTTGAAAAATTATATTGAGCTGTCACTTAGACACATGTGAAGCCCTTCAGTGCTGACTCAGATGACCTACTGGCATTTAGGTTGAATCATAATGGGACAATTACATGATTTTCTTTTTTTTTTTTTTTTAAATATTTGGTCTCCTTTGTTGAACACTCATTCATCCTGGGGCCATCAGCTTGCTTATGTGTATGTCTACATCTTGGCTGTTGCTGCCCATTTTCTACTCCTTGAAGTCATGTAGTACTTTCTATACAACAACAGCCTAGGCAGGGTCTTCAGCTGAGTTCTGAATCGTGCTAGCTAGAACTTGAGTGTGCCTTGCTTCACCAGCCACAACATCATGGGCAGTCAGTGATACTCAAAGACAAATTTGACAGCAGTGACCTTAACCCTAGCCATACCACTATGTTCTGTTGTACTCTTCAGAGTTCTCAGGTGAGCACATTCATCAGGAGTGAAAGCATCAAGGTGGTTGTACTTCACATAGTCCATAACCTCAGTGCCTTGACTTTTCTGATGAAAAAGTAGTCGAGGAAGATATATCTGGTAGTATAATGCATATGTAAGATGCTAAACCCTTGGTTTATGTGTTTGGCTGTTTTAGTTATTGTCAACTTCTACTCTTCCTCCCTCATGAACAAATGTCTTTTCTTTCATCCCTTTCTTTCTCTCATTCATAAACTTCAATCATCTCACTTTTCATATTCCCCTATCCAAGAATACCCTCTCACTTTATCAAATGGAGTAGCAGTTTTAGCCCACAGATTTTGACCTCCCAATTGTGGTTTAACCCCAGCCAGCAACTAAGCACCACAGAGCCTCTCACTCCCTTCCAGTAGGAAAAGGGAGAGCATCTGAAGAGTAAAAGTAAGAAAACTCATGGGCTTAGATAAAAGCAGTTTAATAAATAAAATAAAATTTAATTAAAATAATAATAATAATAATAACTACAGTAATAAATTGTAATTCTCAATTCAAAGTCATTCTTCTCCTGGGTTACTTCATTGTGAGGGCTTAAAAACATGTTATAACCTGGAATATTCAGTCTCCAAAAACCCAAGGCATCTAAGAAAACCTGTGTTTGTTTTTTGTTAGCTGGTGGAGACATAGCTGGTATTTTGTTGATCACGTCCATTGGGATCTGACAATGCCTATCTTGCTATTTTATTCTTGAAACTGAATCTCCTGTGCAGTTCCCTTAACCTTACTTGGTTATATAGTAAAACCAGCTTTCAACAGAATCTGGATTGTTCTTCTCCCTTTCTCAAACACTTCCTCTGTTGTGTTGCCCCACACAATGATACCATCAAAATACTGCCAGTGTTCAGGAGCTTCACTCTATTCCAGTGTAGTTGATATAAATCCATGACAAATTGTAGGGCTGTGTTTCCACCCCTAGAGGACTTGGTTCCAGGTGTACCAGATATCACTTTATGTGAAAGCAAACCATGGCCTATATTCTGCTTCCAAAGGAACCAAGGAATAATATGTTGGCAACGTCAGTTGTTGCATACCACTTGGCTGCCTTTGACTGCAGATCATATTGGAATTCTAGCATGCCTGGTGCAGCAGCACTCAGCGGTGGTGTGATTTCATTCAGGTCTCGATAGTCTGCTGTTTGCCTCCACTTTCCACTAGGTTCTTGCACTGGCCGTATGGGACTGTTGAAGGGCGAGCGAGTCTTACTGGTCGCTCCTTGTTTCTCCAGTCGCTGGATCAGCTTATGGATGGGAACCAGGGAATTTCAGTTGGTGCAGTATTGCCACCAGTGCACTGTCATGGTAACAAGTTGTCCTCTGCTGCTCTTTAACTTTCAGCAACCCCACCACAGACAGATCCTCTGAGAGACCATGCAAGACAGACAGCTGTTTATGCAAGACAGACAGCTGTTTAATCTTCTCCGTGCTCAAGGCAGCTCTAAAAAAAGCCCATTGATAACCTTTTGAGTCTTTGAAGCACTCTCTACTGATGTGTTCAATGCCAAAGACACACTCAGGACCAGACACAATAGGATGCTTTTGCCACTCATTCCCAGTTAGGCTTTGCTCAGCCTCTAAAACAGGAGTGTCAAACTCATTTTCACTGGGGGCCACACCAGCCTCATGGTTGCCTTCAAAGGGTCAAATATAATTTTAGGACAGTATAAATAACTGCTCCTACATTTATAAAGGCGTTTATGAAGGCAAGAGCAAGGTTGATATGGTCCCTGGTGAAAATGAATTTGACAGCCCTGCTCTAAAACATGCAGTTCTTGGGTTCCTCATGTCACTCCAAAAATACAGATGGAGGGCCCCTTTGTGTTCTGATGGCATTAGGATGCACTGTGCACTGCTGTCCACAAGAGCTTTATACTTTTGTGTGCTTGATGTGCCAGGTGACTGAATCCACACAGCTCAGTAAACCTGGCTGTCCCTTTGCTCCACCTGGACAAAGGCAAGGCCCCTCTATTCTTCCTTATGTATACCAGCATCTGAGTAACCAGCTGAGAATTAGCTCACCTGGTTAATGGCTAAAATATATTCACATGTCTTGCAGCTCACTTAGGGACAGGGTGGTTTCTGTCTCATTTGTGATTTCAATTTTTTCCTCCTCCTGTTCTTGTGACTAATCTACTGCAGAATAGGCTGCCTCTTCTGATTCTTCGTCCTGCTCCATCTTGGGAGAAGCTTCTTCATCCCTTACTAAACTAGTTGCCCTCTGTTTTCATTGTGTCTTTTTAGTTACAGGGGTGACTGATAGAGTGTCTGATTTAGCCACAGTGTCTGTTGGTATGTTTTCACTCTCTTCTCCATGAGGGTGCTGCATAATATTGAGCAGTATTTGGTAGATGCTGGCCAGGGCCCAGCACAGTGTGGTGAGCTGTGTCTCTTTCGAATAGCCGTGGAAATTTTTTTTCAAACATTCTATCCCTTCATCAGGATCCTGCAGTTGTTAGGAAGTGAAGTTCCAGATCACTGGAGGTGAGAAGTTCAATAGATATCTGCCCATATTATTCTACATGTCACACTCTCACAGAGCCTGGGTCATATTCCTAAATTGCTTGTTAACCTTAGAGAAAACTGAAGTAATATTCCTGAGAAATACCAACAGAAGTATTTTAACTACTCAAGAATGTTCAAGGTACTGAAAGGTTACTGTAATGAGGGAGAAAACATCACAGAAGACCATAGTGAAGGTGCCATTCTGTATTCCTTCAACAAAAAACCTCTCAGAGTAAGTATAGTTATTAATTTTCTCCATGAGATAGTACTTAAAGTAGAGTAATGGCTTCAGTACAAAGCCCAAATACCAGATTAAGCCAGTTTCTGTGATTTGCAGCCATCCAAAGAGGGAAGAGCACAGAATCCCTCAGGATGCAAAACACCTGCTCCAAAGATCTGATTGTCATGCCTGATAACACCATTTTTATGAAAGGACTTCCACAGAGCTATCCATCGGTATTTTTGTGACTGGTCATTGCGGGGTCCTCAAACATTAATGCTTCACAGACTGAAGGTGTATGACCTGATTAGAGGTGATGCTAATTTACACTGTTAGAAAAGTCAATAAGTACATTAGAAAAAGAAACTATCCAATCTCCTTTTATATATAGTTGTAATAACCAAATTACTTTCATTCTTTCAACTGACGTTACTTTCCATCTTTTTATTCTGGCAACAAAAAGGCACATCTTAGCCAAAGCATCCTCCATCTTTCAAGAGTCAATCTGTTTCCTACTGTTTATGAAACTCCTGATACTTGTTGTGACAACCTTGGAGCGCTTCCCACCCCATCATTAGCAGAACAAAGGACCTTGTTATGCCATAAAGGACTGGTTTTTGTTACTTTGGGAGGACAAGCTAGGTGCTTGTGAAGGCGGGCATCTCCCCTATCTTTCCCAAGGTATTGTGTTTTGCAGCGGAAGAAGTACATGGGTATGGTGTCAAGCACCTTGTTAATCTCTGTGAAGGCCTCATGGCCTAGTTGGAATGAGATTGTCTCATCTGTCTGACAGCCAGCTACCTGAAGAAAGCCATGAACCAACAACTACCCCGATGGGCAAGACAACTCACTTCTGGTCGGCACTGTGAACTTTCCCCTAGTTTGCAGACCCCAGGCCCATTTCCAGAAGTCTCCCTAATTAGCAAGAAGTATGCTCAGAGGGAGGAGATGAACTGCCCACAGGTAAATGAACTGGGTTATAAAATGACCCTGTGTGTGGCATCAGGTTGTGGCGTGTATATGCTGCGCAGTGTGACTGAAATCTTCAACACGTTCACCCGCCCTTCACTGGACATTGCTGGACACCTGTGGAGTAGTAATATCTTACTCTTTTTCTCTCCCTCTCATATCACAGAATCACAAGATGTTAGGCGTTGGAAGGGACCTCAAAAGATCATCCAGTCCAATCCCCCTGCCGGAGCAGGAACACCTAGATGAGGTTACACAGGAAGGCGTCCAGGCAGGTTTTGAATGTCTCCAGAGAAGGAGACTCCACAACCTCCCTGGGCAGCCTGTTCCAGTGTTCTGTTACCCTCACTTTGAAGAAGAAGTTTCTTCTCAAATTTAAGCGGAACCTCTTGTGTTCCAGCTTGAACCCATTACCCCTTGTC